>KL265810.1:3924-64269 GCA_000699545.1 Podiceps cristatus | reverse complement strand
CTGTGATTCTGTGATTCTGTGATTCTGTCTTTAGCAGGAAAAGAACACCTTACTAATCCTGTTCCCTGGCAGCAATTTCAACATGAGCGTCTGAGAGGGAATTACTCCTTATTTCTGTGAAACAATACACATTGCAACAGCAGGAAATTCTGAATCAGAAGAAGGTGGTGTAATCCCATTTGGGGTTACAGACTCCAATCATAAAGCATCTTTACCAACTCCAGAACATTACACCAAAACAGATCAAAGTTCAAATGGATTGAGAAAGTCAGATAATTTCATGGATGAACTTTCACTTAAATTTACTTAAACTTATGCCAAGAGCAATTACATAAATACAACCAATGTACTTCTATGTGAAAGTTTTTTCAGAACAGTTGATTTTTAAACTATCATGCTTTTATAGCAGCTGCATAAATGAAAGTTTCAGTGATCCCCCTGATAGCTAGCCATAGACATTCTTAAAATAAGACACACTCATAAAATAACAAAACCACTATGTTTATCCTGGTCTTTAAGTAGAAATAATGTGTCTGGACAATGAACAGAAATATTTTTGAAATTCACTCTAAATCACTACATTATTTAAAATAATAGTATAAAATAATAGTACTATAATACTTTGTACAGGTGGGCTAATAAGAAATACAGTAAAGCTATCAAGGACATATGATTATTGGATTTTCCACACTGCTTTCAAATCTGTTATGTGGTTCTCAGCTCCAAAACATCCCTATAGAAATGTCAGCACATGCCAACAGAATGTAAGCATTACAAAGCAATGTAAATAAGTGTATGTAAGTATAAGTATTTATTTGAAATATACAGAGAAACCACAAGCAACTGTATAGGACAGTACAAATACAGCAATACACATTCTCCAAATAGACCAAAAATAAATTTAGGATAAGACAGCTTGCATGCAACATGACAACTTGAGATTTGGCTTTCCTGCAGTGACACAGCTAAGAAATGCTACTCCAGGCACAGTCCTGAGACAATGAAACAGAAGTGAAACTGCAGGAAACATTTCAAATAGAGATGAGTTATTCTATTTCCTTCTGCACCAGCATTATGACCTCTGTTGGATGCCTTGAAGTCATGCCCAACATTTCAATCAAACATATTGAAATATTTTGAAATTTATATTATATTTCATATAAATATATATTTTATATTTTAAACCCAAGAAGGTTAGGAAGAGGGACCACCCATTCACACACATTTGCATATGTCATGGAGTTACCCATTTCTAAGCAGAATGGGTTTTGCCACTAAAAAATAATCATCTCCCATTCCACACATAGTCACACATGCTTATTGCATTTGTCACACAATAACTTCATAAAATGTAGGTGAACTACCTTCTGTTTAGTCAGACGGATGTCAAGAAAATCCTATTCCACTTTTAGTTAGTCTCCACTATCTCACTTGCTCCTGTAGAGCTACAAGGCAAAGGTTTCTTTCTATTCAGCATTAGAGATCATAAATAACAAACATTAGGAAAGAAAGAACTGTAAGTAACATTTTCAATCACAGAACTTAATCTAGATTAACATTTGTATCAAGTTGTGAAAACCAGCATGCAAAGTTATTTTGTGTCACTGAGGCAGGTGGTAATGGAAGAGTAATGAAGTCATCGTTCATCTTTGCCCTTCATGGATGAAGACTTCATGGATGGAGTCCACAAAGTAGGACCTTTATTGATAGAACCTGGCTATCAGCACATTCTCTTAGAACAGCGTAGAACAACTTTCATTGTTCAAACCACTGAAAAGCATTTTTCCTTACATCTTTCTCCAGCAGACAGGGAAGTTAAGGAGCACCTTAACTTGTGTGGAGAGGACAGAAAACGTAAACAAGGACCACATACACAGAGAACAGAACAACCAAGAACTAAAAGGATATTAGAACCAGATCGAGCACCTTTAGCCTAGACATATTCTAACTCCAAGCGTCTGTATGCCAAAACTTCAAGCTAAAACAGTGAGGTGCTCTAGACTGTAACTCAAGTTCTTTTCAACTGCTCATCCACATTTTCAGCCAAATACTGCCACGAGTTAGTCATTTGCTCAGGCAACACAGGTCTACAGTGTTCCAGCCCAGTTCCAAATTACCTGGAAACTCATGAAAAGCATTTCTATTCAAATTTTTATGGTTCTTTTTTTCTCCAGTTTGCCTCTTAATAGAGTCCATCTTAAAGTCTAGATACCACAGTAAGGTCTTATATTATTTGACTTGATATTTTTTCTGCATAAATCCCCTCCCAGTGCATGGGATATTTGTACAAAACGGACACATATGAACACCACATACAGTTGATTTGTGTTTGGACCAAAATTAGAAGAAAATGGAAGACAGAGAAGAATTAGAATCTCGTATTCAATCCAATCGAAAAATTGCCTATAAATTCTCTCCTTCCCCAGATACTCATTACACTTTTTATTCACACAAACACTCTCTCACTTTACAGCTTCCTATTTTTCCCAGTCCCAAACAAAATTTCTGACTCTAACTAAACCATGACTGAAAAACTCTCCCAGCTTCTCAGACAGAGAAACCCAGCACCAAGTTCAGGTCTGTGCTCCAAAGCATAGGGAGTACATTTGGAGTAATCTACCCATTTGTATAGCATGGCAACTATGAACTGCCAGATGGCTTGAGTTTGTAAGGATCTGAAGATTTTCTTCATTTGACTGTGTTAAAAGCATGAGAGCAAGGGAAAAGAGAAAGGCAGCATATTATGCACCTAACTAGTGGGCAAATAAAACAGCTGGCAGGACTAAATTTAAGCCCATCATGCTTAACTTGCCTTCAAAACTGTGATTAAATAAAGTCTTCATATACACAGATTTGCAAATTAAGAGTAGTAAATCTGGCACAGCAGTTTTAGGACGTATTAGCATCATCCGCAGTAGTGCTTGCAAATACGTTCTGGAAAATGGCAACACCAGGCAATATGCTTCTCTACCGCTTACCCGCACAGCAAAGCTGGCACAAAGCTGTGTCCACAGCAACCTTCCTCTTTTAAAGTAATTCTTAGTCTGTAGATTGTATTCTCTTTCCCCTTTTTTAGGAAAAAGTTCTGTCATCTTAATGGAATAAAATGTTGGTGTGTAATTAGGGGGGTTGCCCTGACCCATTTTCTTCCCTACCTCACCTCAAACCTTTCTCTCTTCAACTCATACAGCAAAACAAATGACAAATTAAGAGTTATCAACTCTTCCTACTTGATTCTTTGTGTCCCGGCAGAAACACACTCCTGTATACAAAGCAACATTCCCCCAGTTTCAAAATATTTACAATAGTTATTTATTTGTATCATGCAGTAAGATTCTGTAAATCAGTCCCTTGGCTTTCCCATCAAAGGCCTCCAAAATCTAAACAAATCAGAACTCGTAATCCTATGTACTGCAGCAGCACACAGACTGCGGCAAATGTGTCACGTATCATCTTTTTTTCTGAAACCCAACCCACATCTACCAACAGCAGGACAGAGACTTAAAGGAAACTTCTCAAGCATTACATAATAAAGATAACCATTTAAACAGGTTAAACAGCTCTTGCAGAGACCGTGTATTTTGTATCTATACTGCCATTATTTAAAGCTCAGCAGCTCAACATTTGGGGCAGAAAACTGCCAGAGTTGAGTGCACATCAGCAACACAGCACTACGTGGCATGGGATTAGAAACAGATTTACATGCAAGGTTAGATAAGTATATAATATACATAAATTTAAATATAAACTCTCCCGTATTTAAAAATGTGCAGTTCATTACTACCAGAAAAAGATAGTTTGTCCAGTTCTGTTTAAACACAGGTCTACTCTTTTGCATGCAATTCCATGAACTTTGACAGCTAAATTCAAGCACAGAGCTATATCAGAGATATTCAGTTGTAAAAAACACTTACTTGGCAAAAACTCTTTGTGAATGTCTACTCTGACCATTTCTCAAATATTTGTTTTGTGCTACAAATATGTGAAAAAAAGATTTGTGAGTTTCTGCACTTGCCTTTAAAAAAACACTAACTGCCTCCAGTTAGACTGCAATTGGATTAAAGCATGCCCTAAATGTAAATCAGGAACATTACCACATTTAGTGGATTTCATTTTGTATATATAAGAATATTTCTTCAAATTAGTTTTTAGCTTTGGTGTCCAAATAATATGACTTCACTGTACAGCTCCTTTTATTAGATTTCACGCGCATTAGGAATGGTTCTCAAATAATCAGTCTAGCTGTCTCAACTAATTTACAGTCCAAAAGATACAGTGAAGTTCAGAAAGAAAAAAATGATTAAAACAAAAACTGTCTTTTCCACTTAATATGCAGTGTAGTAAGTCTTAACTTCCAGGCTTCTGATTAAATGATAGATCTGCACATGAAACAGAAGTGACTCACTTAGTCACACAAGAATCCAACCCTATTATTGCTAAAAAGCTGATTAACCTTCAAAGAGTCTCTGTGTCACAATATACAGTAAACTCGTTAAAGCTGAATCTCTACTTTGTAGAAGTGATTGAAAATAAAGTGTTCTCAGAAAGTCTTGCAACCAAATCTCTCTGTTTGAAGTGAATCTCAAAACCACCAAGTAGTTAAATAGCATGGGCTGATATCATTTATGGCATGTAAGACAGTGAAGGAGAAAATTAGTCTGAAAATAAGTTATTACTGATAAGGGAATTGTAGTAAAGGTAACGAGAAATAGAAACTATATGAGCGCTCAAAAGATAACCAAGTAGTGAAATGACTACCATTTTTCTTATTAAATGTTGGATTTTAAGACTTAGCATTTCCATATTTAAGTTCCCTAGTATCTTTTATTTCCTATTTCCTGAGCTGTAACATTTCAGAAATAATACCACTCTTCATAATACTGTATTTTGGAAATAAGGATTTTAATTTATACATTTCAGGCCACTCTAGATGTTTTAAGAGGAAAAAAATGTCTCCAAAGATGGAGATGCCACAGTCTTCTGGACAAACTGTTTCAATGTTTGCTACTAGGAAAATATTTTTCCTAATACCTATTATAACATAAGCCTTCTTTAAACGTGCCCTGCTGAGCCCTCACTGCAGCCCACTGTCAGCTCACAAGCCTACCTCGTGATTTTACATCTCCAGAAGCTTTTACTTTATTAATCCCTACCAGCTGAACACAATGGAAATTAAATTCTTGCCTTTTACCACACTGTTGTCCCTCACCATTATACATACTAAAAGGGGCACTGATCATGTAATCTGCTCTCCCAAAACTGTCTCATCATCCCACTTCTACGGTCACAATGATCTATCAGAACTGGTGATGTGTCTTGTCCTCGTGACTCTATAGTGGGAGATGGCTCCACGCCTTTCTGCTGTGATGGCAAAACCTTCCTCCTCTCCAGCCGTGAGTATTGCCATGGTCACAGATTCACGGGCCTGAGCTCACAGCTGCAACTCCAGCCCATGACGGAGGCTCTTCTCGTGCTGTCCTCTTACTCCACAAATCCATGCGGAGGCCAGGTTCTTGCCATTTCTTCTGCTGCTACTTGAAGGATTTCATTGCATAGTATGCTAAAACACTCAATTACTGCTTCATTTGATTACTGTAACCCTTTTTTATTTCTACGGCTTATCCTACATTCTTGGCACCTGTACAAGTTTTCTCAGAATTTTGCTAAGATTGTCCTTTTATTTGTCAGAGGGTTTTTAAGATACTTATGATTCCTTACTGATTTTTTTTTTAATGTCTACATAACATTTTTATTTCTCTTTCCCATACACACACTGCTTATCTCTTAAACTGCACAATAAACTTCTCAATGCAGCACTAACTTCAGGCATGTCCAGAAGTGCAGAAGCCCGCTCTGGGGGTAGGAAATTACTACAAAGTGATGACTGAAACACGAGCACAGGCAGCACGGGGAATGGGCAGGAGGAAGAGAGGCCTGCGCACAGGGCTGCCGTCTCCTTGGGATGGCTCGCGCGATCGGAGGGCTGCACAGGATGGGTGCAGGCTCTTTAGGAAGGACAGGCTGGGACGGTGAGGAGATGGAGTTGCCCTTTGAGTGAGAGCAGTGGGATCGCCTGGAGCTCTGCCTGGGGCTGGATGATGAGCCAGCTGGAAGCTTGTGGGTCAGGATTAGCAGGCCGACTGATGTGGGTGGCACTGCAGTGCTTCTGCTACAGACAGTCTGAAGAGGAAAAAGCAGATGAGACTTTCTTCAGACAAACGCAAGAAGCCCCATGTTTGCAGGCCTTGGTCCTCATGGGGCACTTAACCACCTGGGAATCTGCCCAAGGGACAGCACAGTAGGGCACAAGAAAGCCAAGAGGTCTCTGGAGTAGAATGATGACAGCTTCCTCACGGAAGTGATCAAGGAACTCATGAGGGCGATGCTCTGCTGGACCGCATACTCACAAACAAGGAAGAACTGATTGGGGATATGAAGGTCTGCAGGGAAAATAAGATTGTGGAGTGCAGGATACTGAGAGGAAGAAGCAAGGCAAATGGCAGGATTTCAGCCCCAGACTTCAGGAAAGCAGAGTTTAGTCTGTTCAAGGACCTGCTTGTAGGAATCCTATGGGAGACAGCTCTGGAGAGAAAAAGGGTCCAGGAGAGCTGGCAGATTTTCAAGGATCAGCTGGGTCTGACCAAATGGAAAGCAGCTTAGCAGAGAGAAGCCTGGGATTCTGGTGGACAACTAGTTGACCACGAGCCAGTGATGTGCCTGTGCCACAAACAAGGCCAACAGCACTCCGCACTGCATCAATCAGAGTGTTGCCAGCAGGTCGAGTGAGGCGATCCTTCCCCTCTACTCAGCACTGGAGCGATGTATCTGGGTGCTGTGTCCAGCTCTGAGCTTCCCAGAACAAGAGAAACATGAATATCCTGGAATAAGTCCAACTAAGGGCCACAGAGGTGATGAAGGAACTGGAGTGTTTGACAGAGCTGGGACTGGAGAAGAGAAGGCTTGAGGGGATCAGTGTGTATAAATACTGATGGGGGATGCAAAGAAGATGGAGTCAGACTCTTCTCAGTAGTGCCCACTGACAGAACAAGAGGCAACAGGCACAAACTTAAACAGAAGAAATTCCATTTAAAAATAAGAAAAAACCTTTTTTACTACAAGGTTTGCAGAACATTACAGGCTGCAGGGTGTCCATCTTCAGAGATTTTCAAAACCCAAGCCCCACACAACCTGTTCTAGTTGACCTGGGTTTGAGCACAGGGTTGGACTACGTGATCTCCAGTGGTCTCTTTTTGTAATTATGACACTGATTCCAGAATGAATAATTCACATTTTCTTCTGGCTCTCTATATAATACAGATTTCTTTTGGCTCCAAAAATTTCATTAGAGACACACAAAAAGCAGAATACAACTTGGAAATCAATTCTACCAAACCTAAATATGTCCTTCATGATCCAGACAGCTACAGTACAACTGTAATCTTCAATATAGTATTTTACTGGCACAAGGCAAAAGACCTCTTTTCAACTTAGGGCAGTCAAAATCATGGCGAAAATTAAAGTTGGTATGAAATCCATTTTATGGAATCATTTGCAATTTTTGTCTAACAGTTTTATCAACTGATGCAAGAACTCAAAGAAACAGGACACTACTTGGCTTGCCACATGAAAAAAAGCCTTTATCTTACACTGACCCTTAAAGAATTGCTCTACACATTGAATGAGATGTCTTCAAAGTCTCAACATTGTTTTCAGATTATAAGTCTTCTTTCATCAATTATATCCCCTTCAGTTTCTTTTTATTTCTGATAATTAAAACAGCATTTCTACTGAGGCTTAAACATGGACTTGGAAAACCATTGATTTCTCATTTCTAAATTCAGATTAGTTAATTATATTGTATTGATCTCTTTATCAGTAAAGAGATCTAAACAACTGTTTATTATGCAGGAGTATGATGAAGATTAATGCTTATCCCTATATTTATGACAGCATTCACGGAAAATAAGTTCCTGCCTTATATCCAAATTACTGGAGCTGTATCTCCTTACACAAACAAAAACTTGGTCAACTATTTCTAACACCTGTCCACAACCCCACAGAAACAGAAGAGTCATGCTTGCAGAGACACAGCTAAGAACTTGTAAGTAACACTGACAGATTTGCCTGCTCGGTTCTCATTAGTGTATCTGAAAACCCCAGAGTTTTGATGCAAAGTGATAGCTCACCCTTCACCTGTCCTTAATTTCTTTGTTTATATACTATTGTGAAATTTATTTAAAGTGTGTTTGACACAAGTTTTCACTAAAATAAAGAAGCAGCTGATTTTTCAAACCCAAACAGTTTCTGTAAAAGACCGGAAAAGACGACTGTTGTCAGGATTATTCCTAGAGTAGAATTTCTGCTCAAAGTCAAAAGAGATTTGGTTTATTGGAACCAGTAATGCAAGAGCTCTGGAATGCATTTGGAGCGCAGGGGACTTTGGAAAGCCTGGTGCAAAGTACAGCTGTGGCGAAGCAGGAAAAAACAACGGCAACACAGTCTTCAAGAGGTTTGGCATACCACAAGGCTGGAAAGTGGTTCAAGCGCTTGAGTTGTCTGGGCACTGTATGGCTACAGCCTGTTGCCATCTTTTAACACGTGCACATGCCAGGCACAAACCAGTGCTTCCCTTGCCCAGAACAGACAGCAGATAGATAACTCCTAGCTCTGGACAAACCCTGGAGAAAGGTGAAAAACAAGTCAATTGCAGTATCAGGAGGAGATACATAAGTCCCTTGTCCTGCCTCTTCCCAAAATCATGGTGTGATTACAACAGGCGGGGATACCAGAATGGTATACCAAAGGGAAGCGATCTCGTTTGGGATTGCTCCAGCTTGTGTGAAACATTTGAGTATTCATTGCAAGGGACGTGCCGAGTGATTATCGCAACTTAAAAGTGGGAGAGGTGTCCCCAAGGCCACACTCTGGAATCAAGCTGAGCTGTGCTTTGCATATTGGTCTCCATCTCCCCCATATGCAGCACCCCAGGAATGGCTGCAGGTTGATATCATCTCCGACATTTTCACAGGCAGAAATTTCTTAATATCCTTCATAGCACGGGAAACTTTTTGAGCTTGTGAAAATGTTCACAGCAGATTTTATTTTTCCCCTGTGTCCAGCTACAGAGAGGAAATTGGAAAGAAAAGTACCAGAAACACCAGCTAGGTCCAGGTTATACAGATACTTTTGTGCAATGTGGGTTTCTGTCTACCTGGACTTCACATCAAATTTATGTCCCTAGGCCACTGAAAATCTGTCAGTGCTAACTAACACTGTCTGTCACTTCACCTTAGACCCGAATCCCTGGCCTTCATCTGTAAGGTGTGTCTCCTTGCCAATGCCATCTCCCTCTAGTTTCTCTTCCTACAGCTGCAAGTTGAAATAACTTATTTACTTAACTACCCCTGCACTCCCAATTTCACACAACAGAGGAATGTATGCTCACAGAAATTCTGACACTTACATAGCACTGGAAAACCAGCTGGCAAGCACCACTGAGTACTATTAGACATCAGTCTTCAATCACCTCCAAAATATGCATTAAAAAGACCCTATATTCATTCAGTGTCCACAACCCTGACACTGAATGCAATAAAGGTTGTTGAATTTTTTAATGAAACCTTGTGTCATACTAAAATTATTACTGCTGTTCTGTTTGTACTTCATTTCATATCTGTTTGTGTTGAAATGAATTTAATTTCTCCTTCAAGCACTGTTCTCAGAGGCTCCTATTCTAATTTTATTAGTTTTTGTGCCTTTAACTTTCAAAATGAAACACAATGGTTTATCACAGTAGTACACAAAACTGATTATATGTCCCAGATTAATAAACCTGAAATGCATGTTTAGTTAGGATTATATCAGGGCTGTACCTGCTTAAATATTTTAATGGCTGAATGTTAAAAGAAACTTATTCTAGCCTTTAAATAAACCTCTGACAAGATTGTACATGGAAAATTAGTGGCATGAGGAACAAGATTCTCTTAATGCATCCACTCCAGTCCTTGTTATCAGAAGTAACTGCATGAAAAATCTGGTTCATATGTTTACCATTTGAGTGCATTCAGCAATTTTTATTCCATGTGAGTGGATTTAATAACACAATAATTTCAGATTAAGTGATAGGAATCTGTAGTTCTCTCTAAACTCTTCTCCTCCCACTGATGACTTACAAAATTTACTACTGACTTTCCAAGCCATTCTTGGATGCTTCATTCCTGTTGAAAGAAGAAAAGATGCTCGAAGGTTGGCAAGCATTTCTTATCTCCACCACATTCTTCTCAAGAGACTGAAGCCTTTATGTAGACAGTTCCCTTTTTGTCCACATATGGCAGGGACAGACTGAAGCAAATGTGAGCCACTGGTTGGTTCAAAGGTGATAATATTGGAGGACATTCTAATTATGGCTTTGAAAAAAGCTGATTGCAAAATAAGGTCAGGACAAGCACGAAACTTGAACATTTATTAGACTGCTCTTCCTGAACAACAGTAAGCAAAAGAGTTTACCTGGTGTCATGGTTTAAGCCCAGATGGTAACCAAACACCACGCAGCTGCTCACTCACTCCCCTCCTCCCCGGTGGGGTGGGAAGGAGAATCAGAGAGAGAGACAGAACTCGCAGTTGAGACAAAAACAGTTCACCAGGACAGCAAAGAAAAAGATATTAATAATAATATGTAAGGATAATAGAACATATAAAATGAACAATACACAATTTCTCACCACCTGAGGACCGATACAGCCCGTCCCGAGCAGCAGGCAGGGAGCAGGGATATTCCCCCGCAGCCATCCCAGAACAGCAAGTTCCAGAGACAGCGCGAGGGAACAGACAGATGAACAAACAGAGCAGGAGGAGGGAAGAAAAATAAGGGAACAAGAAGGGCAACAAGAAGGGAACATGAACAGAAAATGAAGGGGGCCAATGGCTGACCCTCAGGCATGCCGTCTATGGCATGGAACACTCTCTTTGGCCAGTTTGGATCAACTATTCTGGCTGTGCCCTCCCAAGTGTTTGCACCTGCACATCAGCAAAACCTGGGAAACCACAAAATGTCCTTGATCGTTCAGCAGCAACCAATGATATCAGCATCCTGTCACCATGTTTCACACACTAAATCCAAAACACAGCAGCTGCTGAAGACAAAACTAGCTCTGTCCTGGCTGAAACCAGGACACCTGGATTTTGCACGTAACAAATGAAATAAAATACAAATTAACTTGTTATATTACTAAGAGCAAAAAAGGCAAAACTACTCTGCTAGTGGGCTGCTACTTCTGTCATACTGAAACCCCTCAGCTTGGCAGGATAACTGACTTGAGCAACAGGTGTCAAAGACACCATCTTGCAAAAAGCTGTTCCAAAGAATGTGTCCTCCACAATGCATGTATCCCCAAAACATGTGAGCTTCATACTCATTTTCTGAAACCACCTATATTCACATAGCCCAGGGCGTAGTGGCAGATCTCACTCTGATAACTGAGTTTTACTCTTCCCAGCTGCAGGACATCCGATACCAACACTGCGACCATAATTAACCACTATTATAATTGCAACTGAGCCATAAGACACAGACTGAAATATTTCAAGGACTTTGCCTACAAGCTTTGCAATCTGACAAGCAACCTTACAGCTACTTTCTATTTCACAAGCGATACAATGCTATTCTACATTCACCAGTAGCTTTTCCAAAAACAAAGCTAGCTAATGTTTTGTAAAAACGTGAGGGGAGAAGGTAGTAGAAACAGTAGTCAAATTTGGTAAAAAGAAAGCTGCAGATAAAAAGTTTCTGCAGTTCTGTAAACAGCATTGATTCCGATTCAACTGTCTCACCAGAACTGCCCATGACTTGTTGCTACTATCATCAAATCAGCATAGGTTTGAAGGGAAGAAATGTATATAAACTGCTGCCTGGGAACAGATGTTAGCTGCTGGTGTTGTAATGAGTCATTTGCCCTGAGCATGTCACCAGTGAAAGCACAACTGAGTACCAGAAGTTCAGAAAACAAACACAAACACAGACAAAAAGTGTGCTAACTGCCTCAACAGTGACCTGTGTCTATGGAGCTACAACAGATTCTTGTACTAAGGACACAATCTCTCCAAATTAGCCCAAGGAAACACCAAGAAACAAAAACAAGACTGAAAATCAGGCTGTGAATGCCTTGCAGAAAAGCTTTTACGTGGTTATGAGAGACCTGGGTTTCCTCTGGGAAGAAAGACAAAGCACAGTAAAAGCTCAAGGTACATTGAGCAGGACTGCACTGGCAAAGGATGGGTGTTAAACAGGTGGTTTATGTAAGAACAAAAATGCTAGAGATGCCAGTGATTTTCCATCACAGGGTCGTCTTGGTGTCCCCACACACCACCGTCACCGTAGCTGCCATATCAGGGGTGGGAGACCTTCCTTTGCTTGCTCTCCAGACCTTCTTGGTCAGCAGTCACATCCATATGTCCACACTGGATTTCAAGAGCAAGAAAAGCTTAAGTATCAGGTTGTAACTAAAATCTTACTCCCACTCTCCCCACTCCCATTTTTTAAACTTCAGGATGGAATCTGGACCCCTGTGCACCTGGCAGGTGTGAGGGATCGGTCACCTTCGGTGGATCCCTGTGGCTACCAGGTAAACCAAAAGAGAGAGCATTTCTCAAGACGTTCCTCTCCTCTCCCACTACCCAACTCAGTCTAAATCAGAGAAACTTCATCTGAGACAGGAAAATGAATACTCATAGTAAGGACGAAGGGGAGATGGCAACCTCCATTCGGCAACCAGACGATGAAAATGAGACGCGCAAGGATTTTATCACATTCCTGGAAAGCTACTTTATCATCCGATTTTTTTCTTTTCTCCTGCCTCTTCAATACTCAACCACAATTTCCTCTCAACTAATTCAGCCCCTAGAGCCTATTTATTGACAGCTTGACCACCGTGGAGGAAACGGAGAAGAAAACCAGAAAACACTTCATAAAGCACCATTCATCCTCAGAACTTCATAACGGGCCATACATCTTCAGATATGACGTGTGTACACATTCTAACCAGACATGTAGCATTTCAAGTACCCCTAAATGTTCCTCAAGTTATTAAACTTTTAGTTTTCAGAATCTAATCTCAGATCATCAAAGACAGTTTACATAGAAAATGAGATGCACATGTTTTTGAATACGAGAAAGTGCATGCACGTACAAAATACAATAGTGTTACAAGATTAAAGTTCAGTTAGCATGACATTTGTAGCAAATGCCTTTCCTGAAGTAACACTGTGAAACTCAGAATTATACTAAAACCAAAGCAGCACATTTTCTTATACTTGAATGGAAATACTGATGGTGAGATTATCTAGGAAAATAATAACAATATGTTAAAGCAAAATAAAGAATCTGCCCTCAATGCTTCTGCATTTTTTTTGCAAAGTTTTTCCCCCTAAATCCAGGACCTTATACAAAGTTTTTCATAAACCTACAATTTACTAGATATTAAATCATATTTCTTGATCCAGACTACTGTCTACTGTTACATATTTCTAAAGGCATTTTCTTCATGCTAATCGTCCATAGCAAGAAAACTGCTTTTCCAAGGTTCTCAATAGAAGGGAAATTACTAAATATATTACTATCATATTAGGAACATTTAACGGTGACCATGTGACCAGTGGTTGAAATTCCAGTGAACATATACCCGGGTTTTGTTAAGGTATAGTAGCCAAAAGACCTTTTAGACACAAATGTTTTTAATCCAGACAACACATGAAGTCAGAAACATTCAAAGAAATTAATATGTGAGTTAAAAATCTGTTACTCCCAATTCTCCCTTCCACATAATCTGCAGGGTCTGGACTGTATTCTGAGCTCGTGGAGGGTTTTTTTACATTTTTTTCTTTAAGTGAACCTACAACTGAGGACTATTTTATTTCACAGACCTTCCCAGAACCCATCACAACATCTGAATAACTTCTATGGTGTTTAGTGATGTGTCCTGCATCCCTGTATATTCCCTCCCTCTTCCTATCACAGTGGGAAATCACTTGTTGATTAAAAAGCACTGGTTGCATACGTTACACTGATTTTAGGCAATGTAAAAGATGTGTGCTTTACATCTGCGGGGGACAATGATTAGATTTGGTGCAGTATGGGGTTTGACTGATTCCCAAGAAAGCTGTTCCCTGCATCTAAAGACAATATATGCTCACTTCTTTCAAAATGATGACGCCTACCATGACAGACTGCAAGTTTTGCCAGAGAAGCATGAGTCTCTACAGAGAATCACTCCAAGCAATACTCTATGGGCAGCAGGTTAGTAAAGAAGGAACATGGTCTGATGGTTTTTTTCTGCAAGGGTCACATTTTACCAGTTAGGATGCTTTTTTTTTTTTTTTTTTTTTTTTTTTTAAATTCTTCATTTACATTTACTGAAAAAACCCTACAGTTTTCAGTGTCAAGGACTTTGGCAGTGAATCCTTTATAAATGAAAGTACTAGTTAGGTTTTTTAGTTGTAACACATTAACCACAGGCACAAAGAAGGCATTCTGTATGCCTGGTGGTTTGGTCTGAAGTTTCTCCTTTCCAAGTGCTTGTGGGCAGGATGCGTCTCGTAAGTATTTGGACCAATGGAGCACTAGCCTAAATTGTGTGATAGATGGCACCTTAAATAACACCTCCTACACCAAAACAAGAAAATGTAAATTTTGTCAAATTTAAAACACCAAAAATAAATAAAAGCACAAAGGAAGCAGTGAACACTGTGATCAGATCACAAAATTAAAATTTGCAAGTAGTAACACTCATATCAACAGAGCGGGAAAGCAGAGAAGGATACAGCTTTTTTGTTATGGCTTTTATGGAAGGGAAGCATAAGGAAACTCTGACCCTATGTAAAAGCCTTTGAAGCTGGATATAAGCCTTCTCTACAGCAGCCAAGAAATAATTTGTTGGATCTTTTCTAAACACTTATAGCTAGCACAGTTTAAATACAGTTTTGATTAGTCTGGCTGCATGTGTCTGAACCAAATAGTGTTTACACTATTTATTATTTCTTTTGGTTTATATAACATACTCCGTGCATTAATTTTTGTGTAAATAGCCAGCAATTGGGACCGATGCCCAGCAAAGGTCCTCAAATTTCCAGCGTCCCCATGATGTAACACTTCTTAGACAGCAGATAGTCAATTCATCTCTTTTCCATGAGATGCTTATATGTAAATACAGCCAGGTCCCACTTTATCCCCAAGCTGGACAAACTCTCTTCAGAAGAATTTCATTGCAGCTTTCATGTAACTCAGCAAAATGCATCCAGTCTGGAGAAATCACTATTAATATTGCCCTGCAATGCAAAAAACCTTGCCTTGAGAGCAGGATTTTACCATACCACAAAGCATCTGAAGGAGTCCTATAAAACACGTCACCAAAATGTGCATTGGGAGAAGAAGCATTATTTCAGAAGGTGGAAGACATCACCTCCAGAAAGCTGCTGAAAGAGTCCAGGCTAGTTTCAATTGCCATCAAAACAGAAGAGATCAAAGGGTTGGATGAGCAAAGAGGAAAACATACTAACTACACATTGTGAATACCAAAGCAGCATCAAAGATGTACAAGGCTACAAGAGCAAGGCCAGCAGAAGTTCAGCCAGTTCCAGAAGTGTCTTATAAAGACATCTGCAATGGAGCCTTCTCCTGACAGCTGTGTAATTTCTGTCACTACTGCCTTTGGTTCATTCACTATCTACTACCTGGATGGGCAATTATCAAATGGAGATCATCACTCCTTTGCAGGCTGCACGTGCAGACATTGCAGAAGCTCCTTTGTTTTCCCTTTGTGCTTTTCTCCCAAACTTTCCAGGTCACGGAAACAATTCCACATTAAATAAATGAAAACCTCCCTCACTAGTTCTAACTAACATGCTGCTGTCATCTTCACCGACTGAACATAAACCAAAACCATTGCAGTTAAGGAAAAAAGAAAATTCAGCTTTGAGCACAAACAACAGTTCACAACTCCAAGCCTGGGGAGCTGGAAATGACAACACACAATCCTGTCGCCCTTTCTCCTCTCTGGACTGGGCGTATCCCAAGGCCTCTCCAGTAAGAAGACAGATGAGCAAAGGTTATGTATTCATATATTGGATTTTTTTTTCTTTTTCAAGTAGAAGTTTGTTTAATAAGAGAGTGGAACTAAAAACAAACAGACTAAAAACTAGAGGCAGAAGAGGTGCAATATGACAGTAAACTTTTCTCTTTGTTAGTTTGTTGCAGCATTTGAAAGGTTGAAGACACAAAACAAGGCAACTTGGGGATGTGACTGATCGGCCATTCTGTAGAGAGCTAACCATTTCATTCAGGAAGCTTTTCACGATATTCCGTCTAAATAATTCCTGCTTAGTTTATCTCAAGCAATTATTCACGCTACGTGCAGACATTTTGTCCTCCTCCCCCACCAATCCACTCCCTTCAGAAATACGTATTTATTCTATAGTCATTCTCCCCTGTCATTCCCCCTCCTGTGCCTACATTTTGTGTTCTTTCTACTGAATTCCTTTAAAGTAATCAATACTATTCCCTTGCAGGACTGAAAACTGAAAGCTGAAGATGGACTTCCAGATGAAGTCCATCCTAAGATATCTAAATCACAACAAATCCTTGCAATTACATTATGTGGTGGTGTGGCAGTTCCAGGAAATTCTATTCCAGGAAACCTCTGTATTAACCTGGGGGGAAAGTTAGTAAAAGGAATTACCTGTTCTTGAAAATATTAGTCATAGAAAGGGATGAAAAAGATACTAAATGTACAGAATTAAATCTAGATGCAACCATCAAGAACAAAATAACTGAGAGGAGAGTTAGTGAGAGCATGGGAAGGCCAACTGGCAGACACCTCTACGACCTACACAAGCCTGCAAGAAATGCTGGCTATGAGAACAGACTTCAGTTTCAGAAGAGCTGAATAGTTAAATAGACTCTCCAATTTATTGCCGGTCATTTCTCATTTCTCTCTTTGTGTCAGAATTTAAAAAGCTTGGGTCTCCTCTCTCTCACTGTCCTCTGAAGTTGTTCTTGGTTTAATTCCCTGTGCATATACCGTGATTCACACCTCTCTCCATCCTTTTTCATTACCTCCCCTTTATAACCTCCTTTTCCCTGACATTCCTAATTCCTCAGTTAAACATGAGAGAGTAAAAGGATTTCTCTTTCTACTGCCCAACCACGACACTCCCCATGCCACAAAATCCTCTTAGTGAGTTTAATCCCTCAGTTTCCTCCACTTCTGTCAAACAGTTTTCTGTACTTGTTCTGATCTTCTCGAACTTTTATTTCAAAATCTGTATTTACAAACTTTTTTACAAAGCAGTATTTTAATTGCTTCCTATGTGTCATCCACTTAACTCTTCTTTCATCCCTAGTTTCGACTAAAATCTTTGGGAGAGTAACTGACTACCCTGTTATTATGTTTAAATGTCCTGAAAACCTGGGATACTGTGGACGCAACTATAGCTATCTGAATATAGCAAAATTAGGAGGGCAATCATATTATTTGTTCTAGATGAGAAAACCACTCAGTCTCCTCTTATTATTATTGGACCATAGTTTAGCAGGTACCAACTATGCCCAGATGGTAACTGTATGTAGATAACTGTATCTGGGTTGCAAATTTTGGATACTTGACCCCAGATCTTCCAGTGCCTGCAAAATTCCACTCTTCTACCAGCGCAGATGGTACCTTTTCAGCAACATGGGCTACAGCCAAAGCAATTAACTTGTCTCATTCATACCTCTAGAACATCTACTCAGCTCCAGACTATAAGTCTTTATTGCAAGATGCTCCGTGACCTGAAGAGCAGGCAGGGCTGTGGCAGAGCTGCAGCCAGTGTGGCACGGGAAACGAGAGAACAGTTGAGGTCGCAGGTGGTGTCACTGCCACCATTCTGCGTGACAGAACATTTACATGGTACCAGTTAAAATAGAACTAACTTTTCTTCCCTTTAGTAAGGCCAAGGTAACAGGACCTCTTTCAGGAACCAACAAACAAACAAAAAAGCCAAAAAAAAAAAGGAAAAATCTCCCAAAAGAAGAGTGTAAGTGCCTGAACCAGTGAAAGCAAAGTGGTTTTGGTCCCCACATTTAATTTTAAAGTAGCAATGGGTATAAAGCTTTAAGTAGCTATTATTAACTACTGTAACCAGCACACTTTAAACATTTATCATAACAAATAGGCAAAGAATGCAGTTCTCAGCCTCATCTACTGGCACATTTTCTGTTCTGATAAAAATCTGCATCATCTAAAAAATATTCTTTGCCAGATGAATTTCCAAAAGACACAACTTTGAATGAATGAACATGGCAATTTCACATAGGCAGTTACATCTTATGTCTAGATTCAGAAGTGGTATCTGTCACATCTTTAAAGTTGCAGATTTTTCACATCCTCTGCTTCAGCCCTGACAATGGATAAATACCAAATTTCCAAATGCCTTCTCAAAAACATTTTATCCCATATAATAAAGCTATGCTAAATGTTTAAATCTATTTTGAATCCTACAGGACTTACAGTATCAATATTTTCAAGCTATTAGCACTATGATTTAAATAAATAGTGTCAAAATGCTGTTCATTAATACTGATTAGATATGTTTCCTTACAAGTTCACTGGATGTGCAACTGATCTGGTATTATGATAAAATTATGAAGATACTTAACAAGTTTATCTTCTGAAATCTCTTTACCAAAGTTTATGACTTTTTGTAGCTCAGCATTGAGAATTCTGAGCTAATAATATCGACTATTTCAGCACACATTTTAACATATTTTAATAGTGTTGAAAGCAACAGTTCATTCCTCTTCTCTGAGTCTCCTACATACTTTTACAAGAACCTGCTGGAAATGATCCTGGGGTGAGAAGCAGTTTCATCAGCAGTTATTTCAAGTATATTTGCTAATAATTCTGAAAAGTCTAATGTTATTTTCCATCACGGTTCCTTTCAAATGCTCAGAAAACTGAAGAACAAAAAAAGTTTTTTCCCCTGAAATCATTCTGCTTCACCCACTTTAATGTCATGGCCATCTGCATTTCTGTCACTTTGTTTTTAATTCTTTATAAACAATTTATAGAAGCAGAGCAATTCCCATGATCAGATTTTTAGATATAGGTACACTCTTTTGCCCTCTGCTTAATCACCATGTTATACAAACTGCAATCCTCTCACCCAATTTTTAAAGCATGATTGTTGTCCATTACAACACGTAGCAGAAAGAAGCCAGTATGGTTCAGACGATAAAGTTCCTGCACAGCAGACACAGCGAAAGCTAAGCCAGATTCTTCTGCCTGTTTTCTGATTATAAGAATACCACAGTTAATTAAGGGGCTTTTTATAATTTTCTGACTGGGCATAATATTGGCAAAAACAAATCAGGCACTAGTCAAAACAAATAACCCCTTTGATTTACTTCTCCGATGACTCTAACTGGTTGAGTGTAATTCATTCTTGAAAGAATTTCGCTCCCCATATCCCACACTGTGAGAGGCTTTCAGCCCCGTGAACAAAGTGAAGTGGTCTCTGGTTTTCATGGGGAGGCTCAGTGATGTGGAGAACATTGGCAGGGCTACAAAGGCTCGGCGGAACGGAGGCAGTCTAAACAGATACGGCTGTTGGGTTTCTCTGCCGGAACTGCTGAACACAGAAGTAAACTGTATGAACCCTATTTGCTCACTTGAAGTATTACAAAAAGCACAGTTCATGATTAAGTCCGCTTTCTACTGACAAAACCATGCTCAAAAAAACCCTTAACAACAAGCATGTACATAAAATCCCTCAGTGTGACCAATGTACATAACAAAGGAAGATCAGCTGAGATTGCTAAAAGCTTAGAGGAAACATGATGAACACAAAGGACACAAACCAAGCCAGGGGATGAAGCCCCAGAGTGCCCCTGGTTGTTCTGCCTGGAAAACAGAGGCAGAAAAGCCATTCTAGATTAGGCACTTAGTAGGAGCCTATATCCTTGTCTGAGAAACTTTGCACTTTATTTCAAGGAGGAAAAATAAATAAGGATCAAAAGACTCTTTAAAACCACTCTGATGCTCCAGGTATAAGACGGTGCATCTCTGGCATGGAGTACCCTAACTGCTGCTTCCTGAGCATCCGCCCCAGTTCTCCCAGCTTCATGGAGACACTGCCAGTGCCGTGGACTTGTACGAACTAAAACTAGAGCAGACTGCATATAACTACACTGATGCAACTGGGTCTTGACACATCTCCGCTTGGTCTCATTCCCCCCACTGCTCAGCTTCACAGGGCGCAGGTTCAGCTTCACTGAGTCGATCCTGCAGGCTTGCTGTCTCAGCATGGCAGGGTGGGCAAGAGCATCCGAAGGAAATTCCGGTACTAAAACCACATCGAAAAAAGAAAGAAGGGGATTCATTTCTCCAGCACAATCACTTGTGGCATCTTAATAAATCTAGTGCGCCACCATGTCCAAATTCTGTATGATATCCCAAAGTCTCCCCCACCTAAGCCACAGTAAAATGATTTCTTTCATAAAAAAGGGTACCTTAGTGTGTCAAGTACAAAAAGCACCGTTCAAAATATTTAATTTTGCTGGAAAAACCTTTTATTGTTTTTGCATGATTTTTTCAGTAATTCCGTTACAGCAAAAGTGATTTGCTCCAAGTTACTAAACCAGTAATTTATTAATCATTCTGTCTAGCATAGTAACTGCTCCATGAAATGCACCAAATAAAAGTCACAAACTCTTTTTCCCTTGAGCAATTTTCCCTGGAAACACAGCAATTCATTTACAACATGCCGAAATTAGCTAGTGAAAGGATTACAACAATTTCTTTTATCTTTAGAAGACTTATAGTTTCTGAGTGCAGCATCACTGGGAACCTCTTTCACATACACTTTCGAACAAGACAGTAAATCAAAAGTACCAAATCAACTTTCAGTTGCAGTATTTTTCATTTTTATAAGACACAGCAAAAAGCCAAAACCAGTGTCATGGGTTTCAAAAGATGTCTCCATACAGTTAAATATTGAGAGTATGTTCAGTTAATACAGAATAATGCAGAAAATACACTGCATGGGTTACCAGTGGTAGAGGAAAGGGAGAAAAAATATGCCCCAACAAACAGTAAGTGAATCTGCTGGACTTGCACTTTGTCCTCCACATAGTTTTTTGAATAAATAGCTGTATAAGCCTTAATCAAAATGGAGTTTGCAGATAGAATTTTGGTTATTAGATATAATTTAAATAAAAATCTCTATGAAGATTTGTAATCAGTCAGATTACAACTTCAAGGGAAAGTGAGTTTCTCTTAAGTAACTGTTTCATAAATACGTGCTCTGGTCCATTCCCAGCTCTGACAACATTCACTGAATACCTTCCTGATTAGATCGCCAAGGACAATGTAACTCCATACCCAAGTATGTCAGATATATATTTTTGTGCACCATCACACCCAGAAACAAAGCATCTTACGCAGCAAAAATTTCTCCCAAAGCTTTCCAACTCTTCTTGGAACAAGCAGGTTTAAGTGAGCAAAAATATTGCTATTTCAATGCAGAACATGGATTTCCAGCCAAACATTTTTCTCAAAAGTAAGCAAGCCAGGCTGTGCAACACAAAACTTTTCAGCAACCAAAGAAGGATTCAGCACATATACTGCATTTTTTTAATAAAAATAAATTTAGAATACATTTTCCTTGGTACTTAAAATCCCCCTCATCGTTGTACCAACATTTTTACATTCCCATGAATGTAAAAATAGAAATCTCTTCCTCCTAGCCTTCTTCCTGAGACTGTAAGCAAAGAAATAACCTTATTTACTGAGAGACATGCTTGGTTGGGACAAGGAGGATGCAAGCAGAGGGAAAATTAAAATTCTAATAAGCTGATATGAAGTCTGATATTTTTTTCCCTTGTGAGAATCAAATTCATCATCTACACTCATTTCCCCTGGCAGTTGTCTCCTACCTGTCCACTGGCAGACAAACTGTAGAGATTTTGAAGAGTACATTTAAAAATGGACAGTGGAGTCATGTAGAGCATTAAAATTAAGGTATTAACATCAGGTCTTGATTCTGCATTCAACAGAAAACTACTGCAGTCAGCAGACCACTGGGATGGGAGCTCAGCACACAGGCTGCTGCTATTTAGTATTTGCTGAGTCTTTGAAAAATCTGAGAGAGAGAGAGAGAGAGAAAGAGACAAGGAAAGAGAGAGAGCGAGAGAAGAGAAGAGAAGAGAAGAGAAGAGAAGAGAAGAGAAGAGAAGAGAAGAGAAGAGAAGAGAAGAGAAGAGAAGAGAAGAGAAGAAAAAGAAAGAAAGAAAGAAAGAAAGAAAGAAAGAAAGAAAGAGAAAGAAAGAGAGAGAGAAAGAAAGAAAGAAAGAGAGAGAAAGAAAGAGAAAGAAAAGAAGATACAGATCATCATGAGTCATGGATCTGGCCTACTGCATCTTTTGGCACAATAAGCTTAAGCCAGTGCTTACTAGCATCAAGAATATTTGGGCGTCTGCAAGGACTACAAAATCCAAGAGAATCCCCAGGCAAAGGAATTACTTCATCCAAGAACAGAACTTGCACGCTTGGACTGGGGACTTGGGTTTCTTTTACTTAACGGGTCCTGCGTGTGAACCTCACAGGGACGGCTGCTCTGCGCTATATACCACCATGGACATACATTTCTCTATATGGGGAAATACAGACACCAGACTACTCCCCAGAGGTTTACTTCCAAGTGCTTGATCAGCCCAGATGCTACTGGCTACTGGCAATGTCTCCTCAAATGCTTCTGCAGCCCAGATACAAACTAAGAAAACTTCAGCCAGATGCCGTTTTCCAGCCTCTTATGCTGAGTTCACCTACCAGCCTATCTACTGGGGAGAAGCCCTAAAGTTTTGGTAGAGATTTTCATGGGACTGGTGGTGCCACTTGATCAGGTAGAACCCCCTACTCCAAAAGCCTGATGTTTCCCTACCATTTAAGACATAAAGGGACTAAAACCCAATACTAGATCCATCCTTAGCTGTTTTTTTCCAAAGTAGATAGATAAAAAATTCTTATTCATAGGTGTAGTATCAGAGTAGCCCTGGCTATCTACTAATCTCTCTAATGAGTATGCGTTACACCCACTGGCAGTGTATGATTCCTCAGCATAAGTATTTGTCATATACTGTTTCTCCTTTAACCTGTTCCAAGGGGAGAAAAACATGTATTGGAATGTCTTCTAAAAAGTTTTGTTTATTTTTGCTGGAGGAACAGTGTTTGCAGATGTACATGGTACTGTATTTATATGGCAGAGAAAGTGAGGTCAAAGGAAGCTTCCTTTCTCTGGAACTGAAGGTCAGTGAAAGCCCTTATTTCCTGAGGGATTTAATTCTACCAGCTTGGACCAACTTTGAGAAGTAATATCACCTACACAGCTTTGTCAGAATGTGGCCCATCATACAAGAGAAGTATAACTACTGAGTTTACAGTTTTCATCTTGTGTTTTTAGCTAGCACAAGCCCATAAAATTGAAGGGCAGTAGAGAAGGATCAAATTTATCAGTATAGGGTACATATCTTCAGTATAAGACCGAAGTACTAGGTTTCCGCATTCTTCAGAATGTCTTTTTGTCCCACCAGATCTCTCCTCTGTTAAGTTCACCTTCATCTAGCTGTTCTTCATTCATGAACTGATCTCATCAAAGCACAAGATCAATACAGTCTTGATCCTATTACTATAGAAATACGTGGTGGGGAAGAAAGAGTACGTAGACTTGTCTTATCCACGTTATTGGTGCTTGAGTCCATGTTGTCTTAACAGTTCACCCCACAATTCTCTGAGGTTGTCAAAAAGCAGGAAGAGAGAATTGAATGACAGGAGTTTTATCACCACTCATAAGGATTATCTTCAGGAAGGACTCGAAGCATTTTAGCAGAGGAATCAGGAAGATATGAAGGTTGTCTCTCTTTTAACAGTTAACATTGCAACACAGGTGGCTCGTCTTCTGGCCTGGACACCAACGATGCCAATTCTACGTTAAATTCTGTCAGATGAACTTATAGTAGCCTTTGAGTAGTCCCTCTGCGGTTTCGCTTTGGAATGAGAGGTTCAGGACAGAACAGCTGGCACACTCAGTTTCTTTGGAGTTGCTTTAATGCGTAAATATGTGAAGAAGCAAGTGCTCTCTAAATACTTCTCTCTCATTTCTTTTCAGCACAGAAATCAGAAAAGAGGTAATAACACTGGGTAGGAGAGGCAACCCTCTGGAGGTCACCTTGAACTCAGAGAGCAGTAACTTCAAATTTGTAATTGAAATAAAGGTGCCTCATATGGCTAGCACTACATGGTTTACATCAAGTGGTCAGCTGAAGAGGAAAAATCTCTTTAGAAACAATCAGTGGCAAATCTTGACCTCCAACTGCCTTCAGTTTCCCCCAGGACTTGCCCTTGCAGAGTCAACACCCCCAAGCCCAAACCAGCAACCCTGGGGAAGGTGTATTTACTCAGCAGGCACTCAGCAAGGGATCGGCAGAGCAGGCACACAGTTAAAATGTCACAAAAATAAATAAGGCTGATAGCAAAAAACAGAATGGGGATTTCAATCCAGCTCTTCATTTAAAAACATGCTCCTGGCCGACAAAATGGCAGCCCATTCATGGCTGAGCCAAAGAGGCACAGAGGTCACGGTCATGAGACCTGCACAGCACTTCCTTCCTCTTCCCAAAACTACAGCCTGCCCACCAGCTGACTCATTGTGTCAACCACCAAAAAGGTTTCCATCATTCCATACTCTGCAGGCCATGGTGCGAGAATCTGGCTGTAGCACACAGCTAAACAATTCTTCCTGTTCTTAATTACAAACAAATGGGAAAAGGAGCAAAGATTATCCCCACCACTTCAAAAAGGGGCTGCAGTAAGCCATATGGTGGGGATTACATCTGGGGGAAGGCTGATGGGATGTGAGGGGAAGGGAGCTAGACATTTGGCATCCCCACCAATGCAAACTTAGCACTGCAGTGCTTTACCTGTCTTGTGGGTATTGTTCCAGTGGTGAAGGCTGTACCTCCAGGTCCAGGTCACATTATGGTATCCTGAATTCACATTTGCTTTATTTTTGTAAATTTGTGATAGGTAGGTTGCCTATGGAGTGTTTTTATTCATCACAAATAAGTATTTTTGTGCCATTTATTATGCACGTGAAGAAGTGACAGAATTACTTCATTCCTTTGCTCACAATTTGAGTTAATTTTCCTCTCTGTCTATGCTACCATTTGCCTTCATTTTTTTCTTTTCAAAAAGCATTAAAAAAAGAGTGTGAAAAACTGGGGAAAAAGTTAGCTACTTTCAGATCCCTTTTCCAAGGTTCAAAGAAGATTGTGATAAACGTTTTAGATTTATCACTTTTTAAAATATTGATCTTAGGTACTGATATACACATCCAACCAATTCCAATTTCACCTGCAGAACAAAATCTTTAAAGATGCATGTTTGTTAAACCTATACCAGAAAATCATTTTATTTTCTTCTACAGGCAAAGGTTTGATTAAACCTGAGACACTGCAGAGAAAATGAAGAGAGCTCCGAAAGAATGGAAGTTCCTCACAGGACTGTCTAGAGAACCATAGATAAACTAAGATTTCTTAATTACTAATTCAGTAGGTCAGCTTTGGAGCAATTGCATGGCACTATGCTAATCATTTCAGATAAATCATTTCTGTGGATTACCATCTGATAGAGTTAATAACTGCAGCTGGTTCACCAAGGAACGGGGGGGACAAAGAGCTCTCTTACTCTACACTACAAGAGATGGAGGCTTTGAGTTACATGACGGGAAAGACACCACATTACCTTCTGTCATATCCCAGGTCAGTGCTGCACCCACATAGCAACACGCTGTATGTGTTCAATACAGTGCAGATAATTCCTTGATCTTTGGTTCTGCTTGGTTCAACTTCCCAGTTTTAAATTGGTATTAGCAATTATGATCCACATTACAATTAAATATGTGGTTTCAGATAAGTGAAAAAAAAAAAGATAAGTTCTCCGCTTCAAAGGTTCAACAAGAGATTTTAAAGCGCTCAGAGAAGAAAAATGAAGTTACTGAAAATATGCTAGTATCTTTTTGCACCACCCTGAGAGAAGAAACCTTTATCTATTTGTAGAAGATACACATTTAAATGAAAATGCAATTATATACAAAGAAGATTCTTTCAAATCACTAAAACTGTATTTACAGCAATTTAAACAGTTTCAATGTCACTGGATTTGAAGAGCTAAAATTACTGCAAGCTAGCTGCTCTTTTTTCAACTCCTTAGTGGCTTTCGAAGATCACCTTAATTAAATCCATTAAGTGATTCTTAGTTAAGCAGGGAAAGGTTTGGTTGGAATTTTTTATTGTTTTTCCTTTAAACATACCCAGCCTTTTCCAATTAGGGAAAAGTTTTGCATTAGAAAACAAAACTGAAATTTCCTGTGCTTTCAACACAAACTTGGATTCCTTTAACAAAACTGACTTTAGCAGCAAGTGATTTAATTTGACAGACATGCAAATTATGTATTTTTCCCATCTATGGATTATTGGCTGGATCTTAAATAGCTGACATTTGTGCTTTGTAATATTGCAGAATCCTATGCTGAAAGGTCACTAAAAGAGCTTTACATGTGCTACATAAATAATTAGAAAAACAAAGACATCTCTTTACTGCAGAGGCTTTTGAAACAAACTGCAGCGATTGCAGCATGCCACAATCAGATTCTCTCAGCAGCCTGAGCTTTCTGCACTCACAAAAGATTGTCTAGATGCCTCCACTTGTCTCTGTACAAACAGGTTCTTCAAGTGTGACCCTTCAACCCTCCAACTTGTGGATCTGTCTAACACATGCTGACAGATCAGGACAGCTTTTACAAGGAAAAGCTGGGTGTCATCTCATTACTTTTATGCCACAATTTGTTCCATGCCTGCTAAGTCCTAAGCACCTTACAACTGTTCTCATCGAATATGGCAAGGACCCTCTATGAGCCACCCTGCCAGGGGCACATTGTATATTCAATTTCTGCTTCCTAAAGAAAAGCAGATCACATTTTATCCTGATGAATATTGATGATTCCTGTGAATTTGCCAAGATTATTCTGAATTGTTGTTCTCTCCTCCAGAGTATTTAGTACTTTATCTTTGTGACCCCGGCAACACTTGCAATCACATTCTTCAATCCCTCACCCTGCTCCAGTCACCACCAGATTCAGAAGGTCACACTGAAGTGGGACTGTGAACATCCCCCGAGTTCTTAATTCACAGAAAAACCAGTTACAGTTAAATGAAAATTGAAGTAATTTGAGTGTTAGCTATTGCTGGCTTTGTGCAACGAATAATCTCAAGCATTCTGAAAGGCTTGCTGGGTATTTTGCAGGGGCAGGGAGGGCTGTTACATTGATCTCTAGCTGAAAATCGTGTGTGTAACAAAGTCCACAGGTAAAAGAATACAAAGCTTATATATTTTCATATAAACTAGAATATTAACCTTACCAATTTTGTTGAAATTTAACCAATCTGTCAGTCAGCCTATTTATATGTCTTTATACTTAGCTGTATCTCTTTCCTGAAATTCAGCATTTAAATTTGTCTAGGCAATTTTAAATTAAACTACTAAATTCATCAATGAAAAAGTAAATGCACCATATTTAGTGGGTAAGGGTGCAATCCAATTATTTTGTCAAATTCATTTGAAGGTTGGAAACTCTAATGAATGAGAAAAAAAATGTCTGCTACAAATAGGCTTATTAACTATAACCTATTTATATGCACAGTATAACAGCTGCAGTCTTCCAGAAAGACTTGCAGAACAACTTGCAGAAAGTGTTAAGAGACAGTCAAATGAAGTATCATCTGAACATTAATTCCAGCTAAGTGAGCAGATCCCTGGAGCACTTTAGCATATAAACTGAGATCAGTGGACTTCAGGCAGAAGTGAAGAACATAAATCCAAGACATCCCTGACTTCAGGTTTGCAATGCCAAGAAACAAAACCAAACAAGCAGAACAGACCACGAGCTGTAGTATCTGCTTCTAAGATAAGACAGAGAGGAACATACTTGTCAACAGTTCAAGATCTTATTTTTCTTTTCCTTCACAAAGAATAATGTGATCTCAGGTCCTCTTCCTGACTATTTGAAAGGGGAAAGAAGAGGAGTGAGGACATCACATTTTAGAGCTCTGTAATCACTCTCCTGGCAAGAAGCTGGATGACAGACATTTCCCATTTGGAATAGAAGAATATGCTCTACTCTGTTGAGCAGCACGCCACAGAAGAAGGTGTCCTAAAACTATCATATATATATATAGCTTACAGCAACAAATTCCATTACAGTGAAGGAATATTATTTAATGAAATACCTTCTCCCACAAGCAGCACATTAAACTTGGCACACAGAGATTAAAAAAATCTTTGTCCAGTTGACATCGCTGAAAGCAGAAACTAAGCACAATGATCATTAGATCAGATATATAATTGAAAATAAAGCTCAGAATTTAAGTGATACAGAAATACTGAGACAGGTTTAATATTCTTTCCTGAGATGAAATATTTAAAATACAAGGAAAATCCTACTTCTATTTGCTTATATACACTCTAGGAAAACACCAATTTGGTGTAATTTCTAAACCAGTATGGTTTACAGATTATTCCATCTTACATCATGATACTATTCCATTCTCCACCCTGTATATGATAATGTATGTATGATTAGCTGAAATGGGACATAGGGTTTTTTTCTGAGCAATTCATACCAGGATTGTAAATTCAAACAATGTGATAGAAATCAGATGTCAAGGGACTATGTAACTACCAAAAGAATACACATTTTAGGGTGTTTTCAGGGTTTTTTTTCAAATTTGTAAACAAGTCCATGGAATAAATGACAGAATAAAAACCAGTGGGAAAAGCGAATGCAGACTGTGAGAAACATACTTTTCAGCAGACATAAAGAAGCAAACCTACAGAACCTGTAGCAAAAAATACATTTTCTGTTAAAGACCCTGTAGCATGCTCTTTTTTTTTCTTTGTAACTTCAAAAAAGAAGAAATGGCATCTCAGTCCTAAACGCATAAACCAGTTTACTTTTTCTGACAAGTACTATTGAAAAGAATCAACCATGTAAATCGGGAATTTGTCCAAAATTTCCATTTACCTGTAACTATAAATTAGAATTATATTTGTGTGCAATCAAGTTCTAGATAACTTATATGTTACATCATTATATATTCTTGGTATAAGTACTGATAATACCTGAGAAACTCTATGAACAGAACTCATTCTTTGATCTAATTCAGATTTATGCCTGCTTGCCTCACAAGAGCTTCAACATTTTATTAACAATCATTTTGGAGAAATTTTAGTGGTATAATGTGCTTCACAGTGTATTTTTCTTTGCCAAACCATAATAAATACTTTTGCATCTTTGTGACTACATTTACAATAAAGCTACAGTGGCAAAGTGCAAGGCCTTTACGGTCTCAGAAGCCTAGGTCAATGAAACTGTATAAAAAACTATATAACAATGGTATATATTAAAAAAAAAAAAAAAAACTGAGAAGGAATGATATCAACATTTTGAATCACATACTAATGAAGCAAACCAAGGTCTTGAGTCTAATTCTCTTAAAGACCACACCATCTGTGGTCAGCTTATAATTTTCATCATCTCTCCCCACTGCTTGTTCTCACAAAGCAGCGATGCGATGCGTGAAAGTCTAACAAGTCTACCCACAATTCTGCAGCTGGTTCAGTGTCTCTCAAGAATACTGTCTCTCTGCCCACTAAAACTATGAACTCTGCTAGATACTCTGCTGCATCCTTGAGTAACCATCTTTCTCAGCTGCTGCAACCACACATTTCTTAGAATAACAGCTCTACTGTCAATGTCTCATTGTGATTGAGCAGACCAAGTTCTTTCCCCCTTTTGCCTCAGCCCCAATCTGACCATTTTAGATTTCACTACTTTTAGCATTTCCCCTCCACTCCATTAACAATGTTAGCTCCTTTCACCATCTAAAATCTGTCAGATCTTCCTCCACACTGGTCCTGTGTGTGGAAAACTCAGAATCTGTGTCAAACAGCCCTCTACATCCAACCCACATGCTCTTAGACATGCAGTTTGCCATTAGACTTGCATGGAAAAGATATATTTTTGTAGCACTGTACCCATCTTCTGGACTGCAGACTCACTAGTAGAAGAACTATCTTTGTAGTCCTCCTGTTGTACAAGGTCAAGCATTCAGTCTGCACCTAACAAATACAAACATACTACTATAGCTATTTGACTACTTCTGTACTGAATAGTTGTTTTTAAACTAATCCTTGACACTTGGCACTAGCATTTCTGGCACCTACTTATTCCTAATGAAAAGTATGATATAGTTTCTTTCCTCCTGCATCCTCAATATTGTGGTTTCTTACTTCATGCCTCAGGGAAGTATCCCATCTGCCAAACCCAAGACTATGCTTTAGATACTCTTGTGTATCAAATGCAAGAAGGATGCAGTGTAATTTTAGAAGACAACTTTTTTAATGTGGAGAAAAAAAAAAGCTTTCACAATGATTCTGTAAACCCTATGTGTATTTGTAAATTATTACTGAAATAAAATCTCACAGTAATTCTTTAAACTGATTTGTGGGAGTAGAGACAAAGGAATGTGTGGGAATAAAAAAATATTACAGTGTATCTGCTTATATACACATCATCAAAAGAACTACAAATCTACCTGGTCAGTTAAGTTTGCTGGCCAACAGAACAAGCACCCTAAATGTTACTTTTTAATTTCTAGTCTCACAATTTAGTTGGCTGCAGTTCAGGAAGCACCCAACCAAACACTCTGAAGAGTAGCAGACAGAGCAAAGATCTAGCAAGTAGCTTTAGGCAGATACCAGCCTGGATTAAAAAAACAAAACAAAACATAGCAGCTGGGGTGGGCAGCCAGATGTCATGTTGTGGCCAGCAGGTCGAGGGAGGTGATTTTGCCCTTCTACTCTGCTCTTGTGAGACCTCACCTGGAATACTGCGTCCAGCTCTGGAGCCCTCAGCACAAGAAGGACATGGAGCTGTTGGAGCGGGTCCAGAGGAGGCTACAAGAATGATCCGAGGGCTGGAGCCCCTCTGCTGTGAGGACAGGCTGGGAGAGTTGGGGCTGTTCAGCCTGGAGAAGAGAAGGCTGCGGGGAGACCTGATAAAGGGGGTCTATAGGAAAGAGGGGGAGAATCTGTTCAGTAGGGACAGTGGTGATAGGACAATGGGTAATGGTTTCAAGCTGAAACAGGGTAGGTTTAGTTTAGATGTAAGGAAAAAATTCTTTACAATGAGGGTGGTGAGGCACTGAAACGGATTGCCCAGGGAGGTGGCGGATGCCCCATCCCTGGAAACATTCAAGACCAGGTTGGACGGGGCTCTGAGCAACCTGATCTGGGTAATGGTGTCCCTGCTCACTGCAGGGGGTTGGACTAGATGACCGCTAGCAGTCCCTTCCAACCCAAAACATTCTGTGATTCTGTGATTCTATGATGTGACTATATCTATGCCCAAGCTCAGGTGGAAGGCAGAAAACACACTGTCTGAGATTACATCAAGAGAATCCAAATGGAACATGTATATCAGTGACAGCAGCACTCAATTCCTCCAAACGCCACTTGACTCTAGTGAGGAAGGCCACCTAGATGTCCTCATCCCTTGAAACTGTCATCCTGGTGCTGCAGTAACCTAGGATATCACCATGCCAGCGAATTGAGTTAGCGCACTCTAAGAAGGTCCTGTTCCCTCTGGAGACCAGGTGTTGATGGCAACTAAAGCTAATACATTTTTTCTTCATATTGCAATCGCTCATATGGAGTGACGGCTACTGTGCCTCAGCTGGCAGGAGGAGGACCCTTTCAAAGAGCTGCTGGCTGGCCCACACCCAGTGGAGCACATCCCTTGGTTCTGCTGGCATCACCAAGCTGAGACACACAGCAGCTTCAGGTGTCTCCAAGACCAGCAGAGACTGCTACCACCCCGGCCCTCTCAGCTGCCCATTTACAGATATGGTCTAGTCATTTTGGAAATATCTGAACATTACAAAGGTCACACTACACTGGTGAACCTGACCTGATGCCTTCCGGCAAAACTGTATCAGGAAAATAATTTTTGAAAATATTTTAATCTTTCTTCCATGTATACACATTCACTTCTTCCACCAATATTTCAGACACTCCCTAAGGAGTACAACACTTTTTAACTGTTGCCCCTTAATGACATCAACCACATATGTACAAATGACTTTTGAGATGCATTTGTTGCATACCCGGATACTGAGGTTTCCCAAAAAGATGCCTAATTTAGGGCGCACCAGTCATTCAGAGTCAGAAGGCAAACTATTGCCAAGTTCTCCCTAGCAGAATTAAATGCTTTCAGTCAGCTCTTGGGTTTTAAATGGGCAATTCAAGTTTTAGAAGATTTGCCAAGCTCTACACCACAAATTTGGCATGCATTTTAGCCTTAAAATTTGGTAGGCCTTCTGGCAGTTAAAAGGAAAAAAAATTAAATGGTCAAGTTAGAAAGAAAAATTTTCCTCCGTATCAGTTTCATATTAATTTCACTGTTTTCATCATGACAAGGCACATTATAAAAAACACCCCTCCAATTAATAGTACAAAGTCCTGTTACTAATAAAACAATCACACATACACACAGAGGGTACAACTTCTTTCAGCAAACACTGATACAAAAACTTCAAAGAAAATACAGTATTTCCTAACAATGCCAATGTTCCTTCTTCACCCTGTCTCTGTTTCTTTTGCACCATTTTTCTTTGTTCTTCTTGTTCTTCTTTCCCATCAGTTCACTATCATGAAGCAATGGGCTGGCACTCTCAAAACCCAATCTCCATAATCAACTCTTAAATTCTTTTAAATCCTCTTAAATTCTAGCAGTGACAGGCATCAGCTTACAGTCACAGGAGAGAGGGTCACAGAAGTGCAGTTACAAACCCTTCAACATTTTGGAATGAGCAGTAAAACAATCCACATGGAGAAAATGTGATAATAGAGCCATAACATGAGGGCATCAAGCTCTTAAAACATTTCTACTCAAAGCTCTATTGTATGCATGATTTAGTTTGAGCATAGGGATATCTGGAAGCCACATCAAAGGGCTAATGGATAGACATTTTGTTAACATATGTAGAACTGATGCCAGGCCATAAAACAACATTGTACTGAGTATTACACATCTTCAGAGAAGTCTTTTTTTTTTTTTTTTCTTTTTTTTTTTTTTCCCCCCCCCCCCCCCCCCCGAGATTGGGGGTTTTTTTGGTCTACGAATTATTTCTTCCCTTATGTGCATGAATGCCTAACAGGCTCAGAAGCCTGGACAATTTTCATGTTCTCTTGTTCCCTGGAGCTTTGCCCAGTATCACAAATTCGGAGAGAGGGCTGATATTTGAAACAGGGAAAGGAAGGAGAATGAAAAAGTAAATAAGCTGCTATTTCCTGTGTAGAACAGGTTCTGTTACATCAATCACAGACTGGTAAAGAACTTTGCAATCTATTACTTTAGTATCTCCATTCCTCAGGTCATTCCTAGGACTGCTACTTTCAAAGTGCTGTCCAAACCTGGCTCGGAGCTACAGTACATTCTTCAATGTTCTTTTACGCCTGTGGTGTTCAAAATAGAGTCACTTTTCAAATGGTACATTTTGTAGATACTGCACTCCATAAAAACAGGAGGCAAAAAAGCTGTGTAGACTGAATTCCTGGAACAGCTCTTCGGGATTCCAAAAAAGCCATTTATGAGCTCCTCTGTTTCTGTTCTACAGTATTTATGCTAGATCACAGAATAATGATCAACCATTAAATTTATGTACTTTGTAGGACACTTAGGAAACAGCTTTCCCATCACTTAGTAACTGTAAGATAACTAAAACAGCACTGCACACCAAGAAATACACAGTACGGAAAGATGCTGAAAGTCAGGATTATGGAAGAGTTATATCTTTATCCACTTTGATACCTTTTCAGTTAATCAAGTATTTTGTGGTTCTGCGGCTGGCACATTATGTACATTGAAGCCAGACTAACAAGAAACAGCTGCTATTTATAGCATTTCCCCAGAGATGGGAACGGTTGCTTCGGCACTTTAAGACCAATCATGTTACATCTGTATTAAAATGAGAAGACAAACACATTTTACTGCCAGCTCTCCCTGAATTTCAAATGAAAACCACATTAGTTAACTGGTGAATTTCTCAGTCAGTCAGTCTCCAGTGTCAACTTACATAGTTTAAGTTAAACATCTCACCAATACACAATGCAGTACCAAAGGATGCTAACAGCATGGTCCCAGGTTCAACAGTGTGTTTCAAAAACTCCTTCTCCGAGACAAAAGTCTTGGACTGCAAATGTCTCTAATCTGCCATAGAATCATAGAATTAAAGAATCATTAAGGCTGGAAGGGCCCTTTAAGATCATCAAGTCCAATCATCAACCCAACACCACCACCATGACTACTAGACCATGTCCCGAAGTGCCATATCTATATGTGTTTTGAACACCTCCAGGGATGGTGACTACACCGCTTCCCTGGGCAGCCTGTTCCAATGCTTGACCACTCTTTCAGTAAAGAAATCTTTCCTAATATCTAATCTAAACCTCCACTGGTGCAACTTGAGGCTATTTCCTCTTGTTCTATCACCTGTTACTCGGGAGAAGAGACCATCACCCACCTCACTACAACCTCCTTTCAGGTGGCTGCAGCCAGTGATAAGGTCTCCCCTCAGCCTCCTTTTCTCCAGGCTGAACAACCCCAGCTCCCTCAGCCGCTCCTCACAGCACTTGTGCTCCAGACCCTTCACCAGCTTCATTGCCCGTGTCTGGACACTCTCCAGCAGCTCAATGTCCTTCTTGTCATGAAGGGCCCAAAACTGAACACAGTACACGAGATGCGGCATTGCCAGTGCCGAGTACAGGGGGACGATCACTGCCCTGGTCCTGCTGGCCACACTATTCCTGAGGCAAGCCAGGATGCTGTTTGCCTTCTTGGCCACCTGGGCACACTGCTGGCTCATGTTCAGCCACCTGTCAACCAGAACCCCCAGGTCCTTTTCTGCCGGGCAGCTTCCCAGATACTCTTCGCCAGACTTGCCTGGGGTTGTTGTGACCAAAGCGGAGGACCCGGTTTTGGCCTTGTTTAACCTCATACAGTTGGCCTTGGCTCATTGATCCAGCCTGTCCAGATCCCTCTGCACAGCCTTCCTACCCTCAAGCAGATTGATACTCCTGCCCAAATTGGTGTCATCTGTAAACTTACTAGGGTGGACTCAATCCCTGGACCTCAGAAGTTTCTGCTACCATACCTTTCTCATTCCACAGACTCTTTGTCTCCACTGCCAGCAGTCACCTAGGCTTAAACATATTAAGTCCCACAACCCACAGTTTCTCCACTCTTGCTGCTGTCCTAAGCACCGTGAGAATGGTGCACCAAGCTCAGAAAGTCTGCCAGGGCATCAAGTCACAGCATGTTTGGTCCCACTGCTTTCAATCTGTTTATGTGAAGAAAAGCTTGATCTTGAACTCATTATCTTATAGACACAGGCTCACCTCCTTTGGGCACCTACAGGTACTCAGGCACCAAACGAGGACCTCAGGACTGACAGTGAGGAGGGTGGGTGTCTCTGCTCAGAACATGCATGGTCATGCCCGCTTTGACATTAGCAAGAGTCCTGTCTGGGGAGAGCAGGCTTTCCCTAACTTAGAAGGGATAATATAAACAGAACAGAGACATTGGTGAGACACTGAACTTTACTGACAGCATGACAAAATCCATTTCCTTTTTCTATTCAGATGCTTTCTATACCACCTGAAAACTTGGTAGTGCAAAGTTGCAACTTACAGTAGGTTTCAAAGTACATTTTTTCTTAGCTGGAGTAATTGATGCTAAAGCATTTGCTTACTGCTACTGGCTGGCCAAACAGAAAGGGTAAAGCAGAACAGAAACCTGAAGTATCAGTGGGTTAAATTTTCACAAGTACCTGTGAGCCTTGGGTGCAGAGATGCCTCAAAAAGCAACAGAACATCTGCACCTATGTCACATCATCGCTTCTGAAGCTGAATGCATCCCTGAGAGCTTGATGCTTCGCAAAGCAGTAATTACATTTCTTTTGCTGCTTTAAGTTATTCAGAAATGTAAACTTGTTGAAGTTAAGCATAGGTGCCTAAACAAAGGTTTGCAAGTTTGACAATTCTGAGTATAAATTCTGATGATATCAAATATTTCTTGCAACAGCAAAATAAAACATGTATTACAAGATTTTAAGAACACTAAGTCTAAAATAAAGCAAACTTCTAGGGAAATGTCAGAAGTATTGCAACTACTTTTTTTTTTTTTTCTGTTTTCCTTAACATTTTTCTAGTTTTACTTCCTCATTCCATTACTACATGCAAGAATCCACACAAAACACTTGGGAAAATGACTTAAAAAGGAGGAACTGAACAGGACATGCTACAAGAGTGGTCAAATAAAGGAAAACAAAACAAAACAAAAAAATCCACAACAACAAAACCAACAGGTAGGAAAAAACTATAAGTTGTTTTTTTCCTTTAAAGGATTTTAACAATAATATTGAACATTGCTTGTAACAGATAAAATTTTCAGACAAATATTATTTCTGTTCTTGGTGATTATTTTTAATAAACAATGCTAAAATCTCATGGGAGGCTTTAAGGAATTATTTATATACCAAGTAGCATATTAATTTCTGGTCAATATACAGATGAACACAAACATGCCTAATGTGCAGTTACATCTACAACTGTATCACTTCTCACCAGACTTCTTCAGTATCCTACAGTGACCTTCATTTTGAATTAAGTTCCAGTTTTTTAAGTTATAATTACTGCAATACCTGTGTTATGTTTCACAGGCTTTAGCCTAATTTCAAACTGTTTTGCTTTAGAACTTTGTAAGAGCAATACCACCCGCTGTTGATTTCTCACCCAGAGTTCAGAGATCCAGATTTGCTTTTGTTTCAATTCAAAACTTAAATTGAAATTTTGGCCCGTAGAAATGGCACCTTTCTATTCCCCTGGATTTGTACTGCATTTTGAAACACTTTGGCATAAAAGGCATTGTAAGAGTTTGGGTCTGCAATGTATTTTACTGCCTAAATAGCTAGATGGTTCCCATTTCTACCAGAGTAACACAGTGGAATGAGAGTAGTGAAGCACCCATTAAGGCTCCAAGAGGAACTGAGTACTAAAAACCCTAAACATTCACTTGTTTTATTTTTCTGTTTCTTGGTTACATTTTCAAAGTGTGTCCACTACCACTCCCATTAACATCAGCAGGGGGCTTGGAAATAAGTCTTTACCCAGTGTTTCAAAAATCTGAGTTCCTCAGTGGGAAAAGTGAAGAGATCCCAATCCATTTCATTACTTAAAGAAACACAGCAGGACAGCAAAGAGAAAATCAAGTACAGGCAAGTACCTTAACACATCTTTGAAGGTTACATTTGGACACTTTATAACCTGAACTGAAATATCGAATTTTGAAATACACCAAAAGTGATTCAGGAAAGATAGCCTCTTAGCTGGTTAGAAGCATGGCTAAAAAATTGGATGACATAAAATTAAATGAACTGTACCCTAATTTGGAAGTTGGGGCACTGTCTTTATCTTCATAAATATGTGTTTCATGAAGCTAGACTCATAGGTGATGGGATGTAAACTAATGAAGTATGAGGGTCGTTACTTTTTCGCTGCCCGGTGATCAAGCTTCTGCAACCATACATTCATGTTAACACTGAGGATCTCTAGACATCGCAAGCCAGAGCTACAGAACGACCATCTCAGAAAAGATTTTACCTTTTAAGAGCTATGCCTGGTTTAAAGGACAGAGATAGTCATTCTTATTTTCCACTGAAGTTCGAAAACTACAATGCTTAAAAAAGAATCATGGCTCAGTAGCAAATTCTAGTGCTGCTGTAATTGAGGTTGCATCGGCATTTTCACAATAAACCATACTGCCAGAAACATCATCCCATGTTGTAAGCTGACATAGAAGACCTCATACCAGGCACAAAGCCTTCAGCATCACAAATTTAGTTTGTATAATTTTTGGCAAAGAAGTTGGAAGAAAAGAGAAAGCCAGAAGAAAAGTCTGAAAACGAAACCCAACAATTTAGGAATAACTTGTGTTCAAACAGAATTTACAGATACTTTTTAGTGCAGATGGTTTATTCCTCCAAACTACCATACATACAAGTCCTGCTAAATGCAGAAATGGTTTGCACAAGAAAAAACATCTTCAAAAAAGCAAAACTGACACCCTGCATTTACTTTTACATTTAAGCTAAAACTCAGGCAAAAAATTTTATTTCCGGACAGCAGAACCGGTTTATTTGCCTAATCAAGAAACCACTTGAAGATTATTAACAGAACAATAAGCAAATTCCAAGCACAAATCATTATGGGAACCTTAACTTACTACTTGTTATTTAAAACAATAACTCTATTCGTTACAGCGCTAGGATTTCAATTCTGCTTACATACGCGTTTCTTTGTAAGCCCATGCAGATGGAAATACTTAAAATGAGCTTTAAGCCAGGGAAACAAAAAGAAGGAGGTTAAATTGTGTACAGTTTAGTTGAATTTCCTGTTCTTAGAACACAGTAATTCTTAGTTTTCTGAAATATCTCCTAGTACATTAGAACTGAATCTGGTGGTTTCAAACCTGCTACCTGAAAAAAGACTGAAAAGCTGAGATGAAGAGTAGGTGAATAAGAGTTACTTGTTTGAGGGATTTCTTAGGAGGAGCTGTTCTTTGGGGGTTTTTTTCTTATTTTTAAAGAACAAAATAAATTTCTTTTTGTATGTTCTCACTCACCTGCTCTGGGTACTTGCTTCCAACTATTTCTGCCACGGTGTTAAAGGAAGGAGAGTCTGGATAGGTTTTAGCCCCCATCTTCAGGTGCACAACAATCTTAGTGCCCCGGAAAGACATTCGTGACATCATTTCAGCATCTTCCACAGAGATACAAGCAGTGGGAATCCTGGGCACATCAGGCTGGTAATCCTGCCACCCAGTATGTGGGCTGTGAAAAGAAAAATAAAACCACAGTGTTAACAAATTCACTTCCATAAGTTATTATTATTATTATAGAATTGTTGAAAAGAATACTTTCAGTACCATCCTCAGCAGACTCTCAAAAATTATATATTTGCTATTTTTAAATAAACCTTTTGATAAAATACATCAAGTGTTTTTACACTAATCAGAATATCTGACTGTTACCATTCTATACTTCTGGAAAGCTATTCTGTGTCAGCTCAATTTAGGTCATTGCTAGACTTTGACATTACAGTAGCAAATGCTCTGATGCTACACTTCCTTCACTGCTTTATCAGGAAGAAAAGCAATGAGAGTAAGTGAGCAGTCCATGAGAAGTGCATTTTTTTCCCTGTGACAAGTAATGACAACTTCGACCATTTCAACATCAGACTGGAGATTTATTTTGAAGAGCACTAATATGAGACTTCAGAAAAAATAAGACAATGAGACCATTTAAAAAAATGCACATTTATTTGTTCTCAGTACACTCAAGATTTCACCCACTACCTGTAGGTGGTGAAGACAACTTAAAAAAAAAAAAAAAACCCACACCAAAAAAAAAACCCAAAAACCCACAAAAAACCCCACCACACAAAACCAAAAAACAACCCAACTATTAACTTTACATAAATTACACAAAGAAGAAGAAAAATATCCACCACTAGATGTAAGGCTTCAGTGTCTCCCATTTAGGAATAGCTATGCCATGTGGGGGGGGGGAAAAAAAAAAAAGAGAAAAATATAAAACAAAAAATATCACAAAGTTCCTCTGACATTCACAGTGCGATATGGAGTGATTTCTTCTTTCCTCTTGACAGGACAAGATGGATTGAATTGAAGCTGAAGGAGGGAAGATTTAAATTAGATATTAGGGGGAAATTTTTTACCGAGAGGGTGGTGAGGTGCTGGAACAGGCTGCCCAGAGAGGTGGTGGATGCCCCATGCCTGGAGGTGTTCAAGGCCAGGTTGGATGGGGTCCTGGGCAACCTCGTGTAGATCCAGGCCTGGAGGTTGGTGTCCCTGCCTCTGGCAGGGGGGTTGGAACTCTATGATCCTTGGGGTCCCTTCCAACCCAGACCTTTCTATGATTCTATGAATCTATGAATCTATGAAAGCTATAGGCAGTTTCATGACTATTTAAAGCAATTATTTCCCTTCCAGAGGCTCCTTCTACCACCTCTGTGTGCAGAGCTAATTGGAGTGATCCCACATCTGACGTCACAGGATCACTAAAAGGTAATGGGCAAGTTCCTTACCTAGTTCCTTCATTATTTTTTCACATTTGGCCATTATTTAGATATTTCTTATTTTCTGGTTCTTCTGCTGGGATCTTTGGATCTGACTTGCAGAAGTACTGAGCATTACAGCTGCAGCTTCAATGCTTTTAAAGCAAAGTTGTATACAAAGCCAGATACAGTGAAAAACACATGTGTGGGAAAAAAGAGAAATCAGGATCTAGATGTACACCCAAATTCACAGATACTCCCGATAATAAATCATTCATTGCCTTCATTTCTCACTTGTAAAACAGGAATAAAAATACTCTTTGTGTCACAGGCAGGGAAAAAAAAAAAAAAAAAAAAGGAACAAAAATACTCTTTGTTTCAAGAGGACAGACTCAATGAACACTTGAGAACTATTCTGATACTGCAATAATGACCAGAAATTGACTGGTATACAATTACATGTCCTAAATCCTAAAATAAGCTTAGAACTGCACACTGAAATATTAGGGTAAAACTCTGAATAAGCAGCTCTCTAGTACTGGCCATCCTCTGCAGTAAATCTGTAAGCTGAAATAATACATCTGCAACCCTTTACTTCAGGTCTACTTCATAATTCTCATGTTTCAGTCGCTACTCCAGAGGTGTTTTCAAAATATGTAAAATATTCAGCCATCTAGAGGCTTCTTCAATATTCTTATGAACACGTTATTTGTCTGTTAGTCTGTCTAAATTCTGACTTTATTGGTGAATTAAGTTTCTCAAGAAAATCTCTAAAGCTTTACCTCATATCTATACCTACCCGTTACCCTCTAAAGATAAACCATTTCTTTACCTACATGTTACCCTATGAAGAAGGGCTGGAGCTGAAGCTTTCAAACCAGAAATAGATATTCTTCACATCAGCTGTTATAAATTTTAATACTATTTATCCATATATTAATAACAGAATCACAGAACGGTTGAGGTTGGTAAGGACGTCTGAAGGTCATCTGGTCCAAGCCCCCTGTTCAAGCAGGGCCACTCAGAGCTGGCTGCCATGTCCGATACATGAAAATCTTCCCCTCTAAGCCTACTTGCAGTAGCAGACATGTATTTTTATACATTTAAACAAAAATTTTAAAATATTTGAGGGATTTTTAAGTCTTCTAAAACTGAAAAAACCCTCCTAATTCCTGGAGAAGATGTGGTGAGGAGGAAGGGAGAATCTTCTTTGTAAGGATATACATAAAGTAAAATGGGAGAGATCATGCAATTCTACTTGTTTAGAAAAATAAATCCATCTCAACAATAACAAGCCATATTGTAATCAATAACATAACCCGCAGAGTAGATATGTATAAGCATTTCTTTGAAAAGAAAATACTAAAAATCAGTTACAGAGGTCTTGTGGGAGGTGCTTCAGAGGGTAGACAGATCTGGCAACAGGTTAGGAAATTATTGCTCCCTGCATTACCTCCTATGAAGGCCGGTGCCCCTTCTCCTCAACACCTTTGCAGGTCGGGTGACGCATAGCTCACCCTTGAAATAACAGAGTTACCCAGGTACTCACAATCTCTTGTGCAACGTGATCGTCCCCAAGTGGGATAAATTCACTTAGACTTATAAGTTCAGATCTTACATATTTTTTTCTTTCCCTTTGTCCCTGTAAAAAAAAGATGCTCCCCTCATACCCATTTTTACACTGCAACAATTTGCTTCATATGTTTAATATTTCTTTGAGTGTTTGGGGATATACCTGGCATGATAACAAGGTGACTTTCCAAAAAACATAAAATAAACAACACTGGGGGGAACAAAAAAAAAAAAAGAAAAGAGAGAGAGAAGACAGTTTCATCTATTAATATTCAAAAACCCCTACATTCAACAACTGAGCAGAAACAAACACTTTCTGCTCATTTTAAATTAATCCATTCACCTGTGTCTTCTGGCAAGATTATATCTTAGTACTAACATGCCATGTACGCTGAACTGCAGTAATTCAACTTTTATCACCACCTGTATTGACTTCACTATCTTTGTTATTTCCCAGATGCTCAACAAAAGAAACCCCTAAAATAGTATTTGTTTCTCCAATATAAGTAGCAATTACATTTCTTTCAGATGCTGAATCCCAACACTCCACCACAATTGTGAATAAACCTTCTGACTGAGATGCACGCATGCTTACACACCCCAAATGAATGAATGCTTGCAGGTATAAAATTTACCCCAGCTAGCCCAAAAAGATGAACTCACATCCTGGGATACACCTGATTAAAGTTTACATGCATACAAAACACACCATATGTTCAATATATCTACATAATCAATTGCTTAATGAAGTGTCAAAGAGTATATTAAAAAAAATCTAAGTAAAGTAAATTAAGCCCCTTTTATGCAGAGATAATCAAAAAATGGAAAGGCTGCTGACCATATGGCAACACCTGAGCAAGAATTAGCTAAACAAAGTAGAAAAGAAATTACTAGCAGACTCTAACAGATAAAGATGGAGAGAAGCAGTCCCGAGTTTGGTTCAAAACAGGGAAAAGAGGATGCAGTTCAGGAAAAAGAACTTTGGTATTGGTGGGCAAGGAAGATATTTTTCCAGAGTCTGAACAAACATGACTTCATGGCTATTCTTTCTAAAGAAAAAGGATTTTACTAAAAAAAACAACAACAACAACCCAAACTGACTTGCATTTATCATTCCCTGCCCACTGAAAAAGAAAAGCAAAGCATCACCTAAAGCCATCCAGGGAGACCACAAAGCAACCCCGACTCGGAATCAGCATTCCTCTTTGCAACATTGGCACCTACAGGCAAGCCAGGTGCACCTCTGGCCTTTCCTACCAATGGCAGCTTCTGCTGCTTCAAACCCACACTCTCTCTGAAAATGCTGTCAGACAGCAAAGCTTGAATTCATTTTGCGAAACTTTAAGGGTAATTAGGCCATTTAATATCTAACATACCCATACTCCAATACCATAGTTTGGTGTTCAGTAGAGGAGTGGAGGTGGATGGTTCTTTTATTTTTTATTTATTTATTTAACAATAGCACCTGTTCTTCTGATCTTAGATCTACTGGATCACCTCATCTCCATGTTTAAACTACTTAAAAATTGAACACATCTAGCTCGATTAATCCTTCATAAACTCATTAATGTTAATAAAAACTCATCATCATTGGGTCTTGACATTCCTGTTTAACAGCTGATAAGATTCAGAGAAATAAAGTGGTTGGGGTTTGCTTTTGATAAACCCCTAGATTTCACATCTTGGAAAGTATTTAAGAAAAGTATCACAGTATGAATAACAAAGCAGAGGAAAGGCTCCAAAAAATAAAGCATTTTCTCTGTTAGAAGTGCACATCAAACAACTACTAAGAAACAGATGTGATTTACATCTTACAGAAAAGTGTAAAGAAAGGATACAGAAGTCAAGAGGCAGCTACTTAGTTTCTCTTCTGAAGAAAACAATCAAATGTGGAGAAACTAAAAGGTGTGGATGAAAAGATGTGCTGCTGGTATCAGGTTAGTTCTAACTCTTGTTATTGTGGTAGCTGACCTTGCATGCTTCATTACTTCATTGCTGGACTACCAGCCCTTATCTCTAAGATAAGGTAAAATGCCCAAAGAGAAATAAACTGTGTAAGAACCAGTGCTTCAAGCTAAACTGGATGCTCTGATGGAAAACACATCTCAAGTTGAAGCCTTAGACAAAGATAGCAATCTCCTAAATGGAGAAGTAAGCATAACATTACAAGAGATCTAACACAACTAAAAAAAAAACAACCAACCAAACCACCAAAAAAACCCCATGATTATACGAAAACTTACAAAGATCTACTTCAGCCATAATGTGTAAACACATACCCCCAATGCACAACTCTTCACATCAACCTCTGTTGTCAAAGTATATTTACTCACTCATACAAAGACATTGTGAGACTCTAATTACAGACATGACCACATATTTTGTACAGGACCGATGTCATATTTACTGTACCCACCACATGGAAACTAAGCATTCATATCAGATTAGCTAGTTTGTTATTATTGACTTAAATCATAAAATACATTCCTGACTGGAACCACGACTATACTGATCACTAGCTATACCCATAGCAAGATCACAGCCTCAACTCTTGGTAATAGGCTCACGTCTTCCTCACACTTTGGTTCTGGTTTTTCACTTGTATATTCTACGTATCACAGAAAACCCTCTCACACACAAAGTTTTACACTTTAAAGGAGTGATGGAACCTCCTGTAGCAAAGCAGAAGGGAAACTGTACATCTTGATCTCACGCTTAGCTATAGAGAACAGCTACTTATGAGTGCCTCGCTCCTGTATCTTTCTCTTCGAGAGCAGCATGGCAAGGGCTGAACTCCAGTCAAGTAAATCCCCCTTTCCGGCACCATGAATTCCTTACAAAACAAAACTTCTTGTGCGCACTCAGACTGTGTATGTTCTTTCAAGATTCTCACCAGTATCTGGATAGAGAAGCCAAACTGTAACAGCATGAGTCAAAATGTCAAAAGTATTGTTAATCTTCTCAGAAGAATTAGATCTTTAAAAATAAAATCAAAACTATTCCACATTTACAGCCACTTGGCAAAATATAAAAGAAATAAATTCAGCCTAGTTTTGTGTTTCTGTCATCATTTGTCCCAAGATTCTATTGCTTTGTTTGCTTCTTATATTGGCTTTGTAAGATTTGATTTGTTGGTTTACCGTAAGTTAAAATAATAGCAAGACTGCTAAATTTGAAACAAAATATGAATATGCACAGAAAATTTTAAGAAACTAAGGAGCAAAAAATACAATGTGGTACAAATATGGAATTAAATAATATAGCAGTCTGTTACCAAGGATAGAATATTTGGAGTCTAGTTATACAGTCACTTACAGATTACTTTGTGCCAACCTTTAATTGATGTAGCATCTGCAAAAGTGTAATGAAGTGTAAGAGAGACTCCAGAAACTATTTGCCTTACCAAGGAAAACTCCCTTTCAAAAAGAGCACAGTATTGCTCTGTTACCACATGGACTCCATTTAAATTAACATTTAGCAAACTGCATCTAATCAGTGCTAGGCACTCATTAAAATTAGGCTTTACCAAACAAGCAAAATAGCTTTGACGTAATCACATACCTGGTAGGCTACAGCATGCATCTAACACAAATATGTTTGTATTTCATGATAATATTCAGTACCACACGCACTAAAGGAACTCTAGGATAACCACAGAATTTTTTTTTAAATTGTGTAAATTAGATATGGTTTGTCAAACAAGAAGCAGAAAACAACTGTGAATGGTAAAATGATCAAATGAAGCAAGTCCAATGAATTCCACCCAATGATAGTTGTGACTATCCCAGCTGGGACTATCCAACTGCTGGGAAAGTAGAAAACTCTGCACAATCCTTTCCAAACATGTGTAGGAAATGGAGGTTTGAATCAGCTGCTCTTTAACTGGAAAAGAAACTTTCTGCATCTTACGGACAGGAGGATGACTCTCCAGCAGCTGCCAGTACCTTGAGGGAACCATTTCAGTCATACACCTGTTTGGCCTCCTTCTACTCACTATGAACAACCAAGCTCCCTCCTCCTGCCTTTACATCCCCGCCTCGTGAGAACGCAGCTGCCTGCTGCACGCTACCATAGGTATGTTTGCAGAGGGCTCCTGGAGGGAACGCCAGTGACAGTCCTAACTGCCAGCAGCTGCAAAGCTTCTGGCTTCATGGGGTTTCTTTTTATTGTTTTGTTGAACTCCTGGCTTCTCAGCCTTGAGCAAAAGCCATATTTGTATCTTCAGTGACCCCTCTATCACCAGAGACTAGTGAGCACACAGGACAAATTAAAAAAAAAAAAAATAACTGGAAACAGATGTTATATTTTGTACCTACAGGAAAGATATAAATAAATCCAAACAAAAAAACCCAAACGAAAACAACAGAAAAAACACATTTTCTTTATTTGGACAGCAGAGAATCAAAGAGGTATCACAGTGCTAGGGATACACAAGCAAACTCAATAACAGCTAGCTGTCTAGAATACTGGTCCGGCCTTCGTGCCTCCTCCATTTAACAATGTTTGTTATTATTGATAATGAATTCTTACATTAAAATTATCAGGCACAAACAGGTGTGAAGAGACATCAGAGCTTTCAGGGTAGGATCAATCACTGTACCAGTGCCTCCAGGTCTTTGCTTCACTGCAGACAGTAAGTAGCAGGGAAGGTCAAGCTCTCCCATACACAGCCATATACATTAAGTCACACCAGAAATTTGAGCCTTCTCTGGCACTGAATACAATATATTATGGGACAGTTTGGGGAGGTTCCCCCTCCTTTCGAAAGATGGTCACGCTAAAGGGCAACATGCAGCCAATAACTTTCAGTGAGCTGAAGGAAAAGGGACAGGATGGAGGATACTGGTCTTACCCACCATAAAACTTCTTCCTTTTAATCAGCTGACCACAGAGGTAAATAGAGGGGAGCAAGATCGGAAAGGAGGCGGGGAAAAATTTCAAACTCACAAAACAGGGCTTTCTTCTTCCCTTCCTTCTCCATGGCACACACCATTCAAAGCAGTACACTCTTTGGACACTATCCTCCATAAAAAAAACCTGAAATACAATCCTATCTTAAGCTCAAAGGTATTTAGGAGTAGCTTCTACCTATAATACATTGGGGCAATGCAACAAAGCCTTGAGGAAACACATTTCTAAAGTGTAAAAAGTAAGACTCAAGGGTCAACAGGAATACAAGGGCAGTCTAGGGAAAACAAACAAACAACACAAGGTAGGAATGGGAATGACAGAGGGGAAACAAGGCTCTGAAGACAGCAAGAGAAAGAACAGTACCTTAGCACCAAACGCAACTATGTAGAGGATAAAAGCTGAGAGCTTTTAAAAGTAAAAAAACTAGACAGTAAAATCAAGTAGGTCTTCTTCGGTATTATAACCATAGATAGCATGGAAGTAAATCCCAGGAGTGAAACAGAAGAGAAGAAATGGAGAAATCTAGTCATCTTTTCTGCTGTTTATGAGTATAACCTTATTTCCACTGAAAATCACTGGCAAATCTTCCATCAACTTCAACAGAAGGGATAGAAAAAGGCTTTAAAAAGTGACTGGATACAAGAAGAAAGAGCAAAGTGCCTGACTGGATTGGGTCTCAAGCAGTGAGCAAACCAAAAGCCACTGCAAGACACTTGTCTGGGTGAGCCCCTGTATTTTCTGAAGAAAACTGAAACTCTGAAACATCTTCATTACATAAATGCTTCTTTTACTCCCATAGATCTAATTTCTATAGAGCAATAAATTCCTTTTTGATGTCCTAATAATCAATCCAACATTTTCACTGTTCAAGTAAAAAAAAATAATTTCAGGTCTAGAGAATAAAAAGTATCTTAGTAAAACTAATACAGAGGGGGTACTACTTATTTTTCCCCTCAAGCGAGATATTTTAGAATGCCACATGAAAGGAACTATTTTAACATCACCTGATGGTTATATTTGCCTATCTAGTTCACATATTATACAATGACACACACACAATGCAAAATGCAATGTAAATGCTTACGTGATAAGGATACTTTATCTAACAGTGTACTACACCGATTTGATAAACTCATTCTCCAATAAAACGGTATGGTTTTATTTTCAGAATTCAGGCAAGTCTTGCCTATCACTCCAAAGTTACAGATACATCCTAAATTTTTCAGTCTCAAATTTGAAATCCACTGTAAACAGAAACGCTCCTTTTAGCATCAGAATATATTTTTAAAGCTTATTATAACATTATAATAACTCCTGTGAACTAGGACTAAATATTGAGCAGCACGGCAAAATGTCATGCCGAGCGTGAGCATTCTTTCCCCAGCTGCATTTGTTGACTGTGGCAGGTTCTCCCAAAAGCTTCATAATCTACATCAGATGAAATACAGAATGTCCCAATAGGTACGTATTTCCTCTGAATGGCTCCTTTCCTGGCAATTAGTGTTGTGTCTGGGAAATGAAGAGTGTCAGGCTGAAGAAAAAAAAAAATCTTTCCAGTGCAAACCATGGTTGGGAGAATGACTGAATCACTTCTGGGGATCTTCCCATGCTGCTGGTTTCTTTGGGAGCACGCAGGAAGAACACCCAGTACACAGCAGCTGCCACAAGGACGTGAATGTAGGGGTTTCCCAAGAAATTAGTTATGTCTTGAGAATTCAAGACATTTCCTTTCACAAAAGGAAACCAGAAATTGCTGTTGAATGGCAACACTTTCTCACTGTTTGGTTTTAGATACCAAGTTTGTTGTGCTCTTCAATACATACTATCTACTCACACTATTTTGCTTATTGTTTGAAGGTTTTGCTCTTCCTAGTTAATCCCGGAGATATGCTGATTCCTGCATCAGCTGCTGAAGGGGAGAGAAAAGATTATTCTCAATCCCACTCTTAGATTTTATGGATTTCTTTAATATCCAATAAGAAGTGCCTAGGAGAGTCTCTGCTAGAAGAGAGACTGTCTGAAACAATACAATTTTCTTTCCTTTTCATTAATTGATCCATGTTGTTGGGGAAAAAAGGTAGCAAGCTGGAGGCTTTTGTTGGAATGTACAATAATGATCATGACTTTTATAGCCTGTATATAAATTTAAATACACAAATGCTTTTGGACCGTAATCAAGAGATACGGGCACAAAGCCAGTCAGGTCAGATGAACTGTGGTGGTGGAGAAGATGAACTGGATTTAGGGACATGATGAGATTCCAGACTACCTGAAAAGTGACAGCCATGGGAATGCCACAGCTCTTGGAGGTCACCTCCAGTAGCTCCAGGAGAAGAGACCCGTCTGTCCTGCCTCTTCTGCTCAGACCGCCTCCGCGAGGAAGGGCATGCAGCAAGTCACCTGCACTCATAGACTTCAGCACACACCACAGCCTTAGAGCTCCAGATACAAAAACACTGCAGCCTACCTATTACAACACTGCAAGACAGTAACAGAATAAAAAGTGGGAATTTTCTTCCCAGTGTTCAAGTGTTAACTAGGGATGATTGTTCCCCCCTGAAGAAGGCTATGCAGGAAAATTATCTTACTGATTGTTAATGATTAATGTTAACACTGAGATCACGTATATAACTTCATGAATAATATAAATAGAAATCTGTTTAAAAAATATATCTACTTGGAAGTGTATCATGTAATTTTAGAAGGAGAACTGTGGTTTACAAGCTGAACTTCACAGGCTGAATTAACTTGCAGCTGTCAAGCAAAATTTCTGTAAAATACTCTATACTACACTTCTGTGTAAGCATAGTGGAGTTACTTAAATTATTCACTGGAAATGGTACTTGTTTCAAATCTAGCTTGTCTATAAACAGATACCAAATTCTACAGAACAACTCTGAATGTCTGCAGTTCATAACTATTTATTGCATAGTTTAAAGCAGTTGTAAGTGCAGCCCAAAGATCACTTGCAGCTTGCAAAGCCTTTGTATATCTAAGCTCCAAAGTGGGCTTTTAATAGTTTCATCTACATGAAGACAAAGGTTCACTGACCTGCAGGTGAATCTTGTGATGCAGCCCATATACTGATTAATACCAGTACTAACACAACTCCTGGTTTAACAGGACAGTGCCTGATCCACGACTTAACCACTGAACTGTTCACCTGCAATGAACAGTTGATGGTTGACATGACCCATGGTACACTGCAAATCACACAGTATCACTTTTTGCTGCCAGAGCTATGAAACTACTGAGCGGCCTGGCTGCAAAAATACTGATAAAACATCATTTTCCTCGGAATTTTGTTATTTGTCAAACATCTGAGGGAGACACACCTGTCTAGGAACATCCTTCTGAAATCCCAACAGCCAGGCTGTCCAGCTCACAAGCTCTGCTCCCTGATAACCCTGCAATGTCCTTCTGAAAAACTCAGGTGGAGGTGGAAAAAAAAAGTGTATTCGTGGTTAGAATTTCTCAGCCATAAACCTACTTGGACCAAAAACCCCTTCAAGCCTCACACGTACTTTCTCTAATACCCAACAGTTACCCAAGCATACCAAACTGACCCAGGTGCTTTGAAATCTCATTATTTTCTTTAATTAGCTAGATTAAGAGCAACAACATCTTTTTTTCTAAACTACTTCTGTTTATCCAGATATACAGCCAAGTGGATTGCATGATAGGCTGATACTGATCTAAGCATTCAGAATTGTTCTTTTATAAAATTTTGATTAAAAGTATGACCAATTACATTAGTAGTTTCAATTTAAACATCTTATGGGCGATACCCTCAGAAGAATGAACGGCATTCTCCTTTACTTTCTCAGGAAACTTCTACAGACAAGCATTACCTGGAAGTCTGATCCTTTACAGTGGTGTTCTTCAATTCCTTGTCATCTTCTCACATTTGCCTATATTCTGCCATCTTTTCACTAACTCTTAAGTCATTCTACTAAGTAACATTTAAATGCCCGAGGAATAACAGGTACTGCTTTATGTGGGAAAGGGTTAAAGGAAACCATCACTGATTGTCACTGAGAAGTACCATACAAAGCTTTACATGACTGAAACCTAATTTTAGGCACTGAAAAACAATTACGCTTCTAAAATCATAAATTGCAGCTGCACTTATTATTCCAATTAGCTCTGCTAAGTTCTCATGGGTATGCTTATTCACATCATATTTCTGGCGAGACTGAAATGATAAGAGTTCTCTCAGACACTGCAGCACACCATTTCTGTTTTCCTAGATTGTCAGCATTATAAACTAAGTAAACGAAGAGGAAAAAAAACACATAGTTTTGTAGAGTTACAACCTTGGATGGTCTCTCAGATGAACACAGCAGCCCAGGATTCTGGACTCCAGGTGCTGGCTGCATCTGGACAGTGTTGAATCCCCTGCTCAAGCTCTTTGGGCTTGAGAACAAACATAGATCCCTCTAAACGCCCTTCCTGGAGAAACAAAGCGTGTACTCAAGCTGCCTGGTCCCTTCACATTATTTCTGGCTCTCCCATGCCTCCCCAGCAGCAACTGCAACCTTCTCAGTGCCTGAAACTGGGAAGTCTGAAAGTTGTTGTTTCCTTCTTTGAGGACTGCAGGGGGAGGTACTTAGAGACACAGATCCTCCTCAACAAAGAATCAGAGTCTACTCCTTGAAAAGATGCAAGCAATACACAGATTACAGAGTAACAGCTAAAACCTCCCTCTTGTCCCACCTCTGAGCTCACTCTCTCCAAACCTCAGACTTTTGGCAAAATCACATTTGAATCCCAGAACCCGATTTCTAATGCTCATGTTTTTCTTGCTGATAAAGAGCTGTTACTAAGAAAAAGCCTTGTACTTTTATGAAGTTCCAGCTCCTTCATCCTCTTTCCAGCAGCTTCAGCTCTCTCACAGTGAATTGTTGCTCAACTGAACTCAAAATCCAAACCCTTTGAGCTACAGTCAACCAATTATTTTTAAATATTTACATTTGAAAATACAATATTCCAAGGTAATGACCTGTATTCTCTGTCATTCACCTCCTGCCAGAGCCTTCCCTCAGATCTCTGTTAGGTCAACCTGAAATCTCATTTTAGCAGAAGTTAACAAACACACTACATTTTATCTCATAAGAAAACCCCATGGTTATATAATGGATTATTTATCAGCAGTAGCCACCCACTGTTATGTAATAGTACAATCGTTACCTGGTTTTGGCACAGGCAAATTATTGCAGAATCTACTGTTGACTACCTAATCACAGTATAGAAAAGTTGACTCTTAATGTTGTCTTCTTTACATTAAACAATGTACAAATGTTACACCAATTTAACATTCAAAAAAATATTACTGCTGCTTGCAAACAGGGATTTTTTTTTACTGTGAGCTACTCAAGATCCCATGGGGACACAAGGCTGAGTGATGAATGGAACTTCAGAATCTCTGGGTTTAGTTAATTCACATGATTATTCTCCCTCGTCTGGCATAAGTATCTTTTGTTGTCCTGTGCATAAATCATAGAATCATAGAATCATAGAATCATAGAAAGGTCTGGGTTGGAAGGGACCCCAAGGATCATAGAGTTCCAACCCCCCTGCCACAGGCAGGGACACCAACCTCCAGGCCTGGACCTACACAAGGTTGCCCCCGGCCCCATCCGACCTGGCCTTGAACACCTCCAGGCATGGGGCATCCACCACCTCTCTGGGCAGCCTGTTCCAGCACCTCACCACTCTCTCTGTAAAAAACTTCCCCCTAATATCTAATTTAAACCTTCCCTCCTTCAGCTTTAATCCATTCCCCCTTGTCCTGCCATTTTCTACCCTTTTAAAAAGTTGATTCCCCTCCTGTTTGTATGCTCAATGTCTATAAATAAATGTCTAGAATCAGTCTGGATTTTCCAGAGCTAAACAGCACAATTGTCTCAATATCTCTTGTTGAGGTAGATTTTGTGTGCTTCACAGTCACCAGCAAACTAACATGATGAAATCCAAACAGAAATAAGTCAATCAGAAACTTTCTGGTTCCTTTCTGTTTCTTATTCTTAGAATAAATGTTCTTTTGTGATCACAATAGACTAAAAATCCCGGTTGATCTTTGCAGTCAAAGATCAACCTCACTTCATAATAATGAACAGAAACATATCAAAGTTGACCCCTCTCTGTTTCAGAGTATTTGCAATATTCATATTAGACAGCCAATGCAGAAGTACTGCAGACAGTGACTGGAAAAGCAAGGTAATGGTGAAACGGTTTAGCAGAAGTCACAGAGCCCAGTCACCTACCCAGCTAATGATATATGGGAACCTATAAATACCAAACCAAAGGTCAGATTTAAGAAGGAAAGTTGGAATAGAACAAAGTTACGGCTTTAGGTTTGCACCATCCTCCTAAATATAGACACGAAATGAAAGTATAAGGTGCCCGAAGGAGAGGACAACAGGCAAGCAATCAAAGCTGGCATCACTAGCAGAGCAGAGACAGCAGTTGGCACCTTTCATTTAATAAACCAGATGGAGAAGGATTTTCACCATTTAGCCCTACCCTGCAGGTAAAACCAAAGGATTAGTGTTTGATGCAACAAGATGGACACGATAATAGAGAGGCTCAGGTGACTGATTGGATTTGAAGGGAAAACAACACTGGAGAAAAGGATTAAAGTAATTGAAATGGTTACACTTACAAGGCACAAGACATTACTTCTACATGGAAGAGCCCATTATTACTGTTGGCCATCAACATCAGGCTACATTTAGAAAACAGTTCTAAACAACTGTGGAATAATTGGGTCTGACGTCTGAAAAACACAAGTCAAAAATTTTGTGCCATAAATAAGGGGTTTCATCATTCAAACAGGTCTAGCTCATCATACTTAAATGCCTGACATACATCATATTAGAGCTAACACAGCAGGGTGAGGCCATCCTGAGGCCATCCAAAGACAACATTTAATGTAATAACACAGAAATACCCTAGCATATGGACAAGCCACAAGCAAGACTGTGGGAAGTGGAAGAACCAGCAAAAAGAGAGAGGCTCCCTACCCCCTGAAAAACAATGCAAGCATTCTTGTGAAGAGAAATCATAGCATGTTGGAGCAAACAATACACGTTTGCTCACATGCTTAAGCAAAGCAAAACAAAATGAGGAATTAGCATTTCCAAACCTTCTGCATGGCTGGGACATAAACTAGAGAGATCGTGGATATTAACAGTTGACTAGTAAAAATGGCACCTATATTTGTCTGCCTGTTTGTTTTACATGACATAAGTAAAAGGTTACACAGCAAAATAAAACGTTTTGTTGCATGCATCAGACAGACTCTGAAGCACACAAATCCAGCCAGTCCCTACATAAACCTGTGTTCACTTTTGGAAATCAGCAGTAAACCTTGAAAAGAATACTTCAGATGTTTTACAGCAGATACAACATGTTTCATAAATAAAATTTTAATATACACATGCTAAAACTGCTCTTTAATACAGAGATAATTTTTAGTAACATCATCAGACTAAGAACAATACCAAATAGATTCTTTAAAAGTATCTTGCATAACAGAGGAAGTAGAAAAAATACTCAGTGGGAAGTACAAAATAGAAAACTAATTATAAGACATGAAAATAATAAAATCAGATAGGCAGGTGAACCTATACAGTAGACCTATGTACAAGTTGTTTCAGCATTGTCTGGACCGAAATCAAGTGGGTTGCTGTGTACCTTGAAATTAACGGAGTTAATCCTAGAATATATCAAGAAACAGAACCTTCACTTTTTTTTTAATTTTATTTTATTTTCTTAAAATGAAAAAAAATGAGCATATTAGGCTAGGATTCACCAAACACCAATTGTGTACCATTCTGGTACTATTTAATCTCTTCCAGTTGTCCAGAGCCATGTGCTCACGTGTTCTGGAGATGAACACTCTAGATAAAGTTCTCCGTGTTGCACTTATGCAGAAAGAACACAAAGAATTACAGGGAAATGAAGTGGCAGTCCACATACTTCTCAGATCTTATCAGCAGCTGGAAATAAATACACTCCTTGTAAAAATAATTCATTGGCATTACATAATTCAGGTACCTCTCTGTAATCTTTATCTGCACTTCCGTTGTCAGATTTTCCTTCAATCCTCTACATTTATGGTCGCCACATACTAGTGAGACATTTGTCAGTCCAATCAAGAAAACTGAGTATTGTGAGAACATTAAAACAGAACCTGCGACTGATGGATCAAGACATCACAATCACGTCAGATAGTTCTGAAATCGGTAACAGGGCTTTTGTAGGCACTGCAACTCATACATACTCAGAAGGGGCTGGCAGCACTGAAAAAAGCTGGAGCTGATTAGGGGAAACAGGAAATCACAGAAAACTGCTAAAGTTCCTGGTGCTTAACCCCCAGCAAGCACAGCTGTAACTCCTTAAAGACCAGTACAAGAAATCCAAGACTTGGCAGTTTTATACACTCAACATCTTTACATGCATGAACCAGTAATGCAAATGCAGAATAAAACTGTTCCGTTAAATCTTACTAGTGCCAGAATATTGCCAAATCTAATCAGTAGGTGATCATGGTACCCAAGTAAGACCAGAGTTAACATATGGCCATCTAGCCACCAGCAAAATGTATAGAATCATAGAATGCTTTGGGTTGGAAGGGACCCCCAGAGCCCATCTAGTCCAACCCCCTGCAGTGAGCAGGGACACCATTACCCAGATCAGGTTGCTCACAGCCCCGTCCAACCTGGGCTTGAATGTTTCCAGGGATGGGGCATCCACCACCTCTCTGGGCAACCCCTTCCAGAGCTTCACCACCCTCATTGTAAAGAATTTCTTCCTTACGTCTAATCTAAACCTGCCCTGTTTCAGCTGAAAACCATTACCCCTTGTCCTGTCACTGCTATCCCTAAAAAGATTCTCCCCCTCTTTCCTATAGGCCCCCTTTCAGTACTGGAAGGCCGCAATCAGGTCTCCCCGCAGCCTTCTCTTCTCCAGGCTGAACAAGCCCAACTCACAGCAGAGGGGCTCCAGCCCTCTGACCATCTCTGTGTCCCTCCTCTGGCCCCGCTCCAGCAGCTCCGTGTCTCTCCTGTGCTGAGGCCCCAGAGAAGACGCAGCACTGCAGGTGGGGTCTCACCAGAGCGGAGCAGAGGGGCAGAATCACCCCCCTCGACCTGCTGGCCACGCTGCTGGGGATGCAGCCCAGGAGACGGTTGGCCTTCTGGGCTGCCAGTGCCCATTGCCAACTCATGTCCATCTTTTCATGTGTCAGTAATGTTAAGAGAGTGGGTGGGCCAGAAGAGAAGAAGAAAAAAACTTGAACACTATATTGATAAAGGTTTGCCTTGGGAAGCTATTGGTGAGAAAGCGAGGATTTCAAAAGGACTGTTATCCTCATAGCATCTTTCTGGATAACAGAGTCTATTGACCAAGATTTTACTAGCCCGTTACCTACCTCTACCAAAGCTGCAGGACACTGCTTGTATTAGTAGACACTAAATGGATGAAACTCTTCCTAATTACATGAATATATTCCTGAACAGCAGTAGCCAAAACTAGGAGGTAGAGAAAGCCCTTGTTAGTCTCATCAGCATTCTACAGACTATGTAAGAAAACAAATATGCCAGATGTATGAAATTACCCAGAGGTTTCAGATATCACATCAAACCCTGCCTACTGGGAAAAAAAAAAAAAAAAGGAAGTTCAGCAAAAGTCAGAGATTGGAACTTAATAAACAACATCTATTTTTCTCACTATTTCTCACTATAATGAAGTTACCTGAAATTTGACTTCTTAATCACTGCTCAGATAGCAAGAACCCACTGTACAATACGATCATTTCCTAAAACACGGGTTCCATTTCTTCTAAGAACATCTAAGTTCTCATGCTGACAGCTAGGATTTGCCCAAAAGTGAGCACAAAGACTGCGCTGCAGAATGCAGTCTGGCATGTTGGCCTTCAGGGAACATAGGAAGCAAAGTAAAAATTAATGAATTGTCAGTCAACAACATATACAGACATCCTGGAGGGAAAGCTCCTAAGTGCAGGGAAAGAAAAAACATCCCACAGCACACCACCAATTCGTATCTCTAAGGGCAGCAAGACAACATGCATAGCACTATGAAACAACTAGAATCTTCCACGAGCTCACCAGAGACTTATCAAAGATGTTCTCCTCTCATTTCCTCTTGTTACACCACAAACAAGGATTTTATCCTTGTTTCCTGGTCCCTTAGTAGAACAGAAGACAATATTGCTGTATCCTATTGCTACAGGATATTGCCTTAGGACAGCCTCTTATTGAGATGCTTCCTATGAACAATGCCTGCCGCTATACTAATCCCATAAGTGGGAAGTGTTCACAAATAATCAGTGGTGTTTCCTGATTTCTTCAGTCATGCTACAGCATTACTGTTATGTCTCATGCATTCCCCAAGCCTGCACAAAGCAGACAGAAGATGCTGCCTTCTCAGAAGGAGACTATTTTTATAACAATTCTGCAGTGTCAAAAGCGAGCACGTACAATATCAGGCAGGGGAGAATCAGGTTCATCAGTTTTCCAATTCCCTCAGAGATCAATTCTAAACTACCTTGACCACAACTTCATTCTTGTCCCCATGGAAAGAAAATAACTCTTCAACGCACACGTTCACCATTTCACCCTATGCACATAAAACTCACGTGCTAAGGGGGAGAAAAAAACACTTAAAAACCACAACAAGGCAATAATAAGAACAGGTTCTCTGTCACTAGAAGATGGTAACGAGCAGAGAAAGTTTCTCAAGTAAATAAATGAAGGCATCAGATCTACACATAATACAGGCAAACTCTTTGTTTTCAGTACTTCTAACAAGAGTTAGCTCCCTGGAAGTAGGAATGGTGGCACTGCTCATAATAGTAGGCACTAAGACCAAAGAACATAGCACTACAAGCAATCAAGAAAATTCCAGATACCAGCTTAGCACCATCACATTAAATAGAAAAAAAATTTAAAAAAACAAAGAAAAGATAAATGTGGTAGATTTTTTTACTCAAGGAATGTAGAAATAGTTTACTTTTACACTCAGGGAAATGTCTTGTGTGCCAGCCATCCTTCAAAAAACATTATTTCTGAAAACTTAACCCAGTAACTGTCTCCCTTCAGAACAGATCTTCCTCAGTGCTTTTTCTTGACAAAAAGGCAATCTGGTTTAGCCATTTCTATCAAAAAGTTTTCAATAATAATAACATTTGATTTTACATACACATCAGCATTAAGAAGACCTACTTGGCCGACCTGCAGTGAATATCCCTAACTTTGTCTTTCCCAACTTACAGAAAGCCTTGGCTCTGTCCCTGCTCACCCTCTTGGAATTGCCATTTGATGATCACGAGTCACAACCTGCACTGGTGAAGTGAATCTTCGTATCACAGAGTTCACATCTCTGCCCACTACAATAGAAATGACACCACAAACAGTTGAATCATAGAATCATAGAAAGGTCTGGGTTGGAAGGGACCCCAAGGATCATAGAGTTCCAACCCCCCTGCCACAGGCAGGGCCACCAACCTCCAGGCCTGGACCTACGCATTATACAGATGATGTGACTTTCTTGTGAAAGATCTCACATGGTATTTCCATATTAGCCTTTTAGTTCGAACAAAGAATGAGCTTTTGAAGTGAATCTCCCAAAATCTTTGGCTGCCCGATCACCAAGCAGACTCTGAGCACCAGCGCTACATTCCTTTCTGATGACACTAAACCAGAAGATGTGCTCAGTAAGTATACCTAGCATGGCCCAACCACTAACACGTGCTCAGTCTCAGCAGTTGCATCTAAATCTTTAATTGCAGCTTTATTTTTTTAAAAAGGGATTTTTACTTTAATTATATCAACAGATGGAAAACTCCATTGCAACACAAAGATTTTTGTTTTGAAAGATGTAAAAATGATCTGCAATTAGAAGAGGAAAAGGTTTGGACAACCAGTAGAATATTTTTTCCTAATCCCAAAAGAGTTAGAATCCCCACAAGATTATTTCATTAACCAAAAAACAAGGAAGTGTGACTAAAATACATCCTACCCCTGCAGACTTGAGAGCCCAAGGCTAATTTAATTAGAAGCAAAGAAAAAATTGAGAGGACTGAACAGAACTGCAGGAAATTAACTCACATACCACATGCACTAACAGGTCTAAAGCCAGAGTAACCACAAATTCCTAAACGGACACAGCACTTAGAGAGGAGGACCAAAATTCAAATGCACCCAGGGCATTGACAGGTCACGCACACTTAGCCTGCACATGCAGAAGGAGATGTTCCATGTTGGCTTCTCTCCAGCTACGTGTCCTGCGAGCATCAGCCGGGCTGGCCCCCGAATGTGGGCAGATATGCCACTGAGGCTGCACAGCTTCAGCAGCCCAGAAAATCACGCAGTCACCATGGTACTACGGGCAGATAAGAAAAGGGTGCGCAGGAGTGTTGGGCAAAAAGAGGGAAGTGAAGCAAAAACTTACAAAAACTAATTAGACGAAAACTCCGACTTCATTTTATACATATAAACCAATTTCATAGAATCATAGCATGGTTTGGGCTGGAAGGGACCTTAAAGGTCATCTAGTGCCAACCCCCCTGCCATGGGCAGGGACACCTCCCACTAGACCAGGCTGCTCAGAGCCCCGTCCAGCCTGGCCGGGGAGGGGCCAGCCACAGCTTCTCTGGGCAGCCTGTCCCAGTGCCTCACCACCCTCATCGTGAAGAATTTCTTCCTAATGTCTAATCTAAATCTACCCCCTTCCAGTTTAAAGCCATTGCCCCTCATCCTATCACTACATGCCCTTCTAAAAAGCCCCTCCCCAGCTTTCTTGTAGGTCCCCTAATTTCATTCTTTTCCTTTCAACAGGTGCCGGAGACAGTGAACAATCTTAGTTAAACTCAGATCCCTGAGGAAAGCTGGGTTTTTTTCAGTTGAATAGCAATCTGGATGACCAGTCCCATGCTACAACAGACGATGTTACTGAAGAAAAAGTGAATACAACCTAACTCCTATTTTGTGCTACTATACGCTCGCTTGTTCACAGCAATTGCTTTGTTTATTAAATAACAGCAGTTAGCTGAAGAACTCCTGAAATTATTTTAGGATGTAGGCTAAGTTTTAGAAATAGAGACACACAGGTAAGGATTTTCTGGCTGAAAATAATAGCTGGTCATCCAGGCCATTTAATGGGCAACAGGGGCAGCTTTCTGGGGCAAAGTGACCTGTCTCACCCGCTTGACTCCCAGCCTATGACACATGAAAGGGGACACAGGTCTACTTAGCTAGCCCATGTGCACACAGCGACACAGATGCTAGGCACCTGAGCGACAGCTCATGATCAGACTGGGCTCAGGTCATGTCGAGTCGTGTATTAACAGAGAATTGCTCTCACACTCACACACGAGTCTTAGCCAGCGCTTACGAGCCAAAATGCAATCCCACACAGACACAGCACTGCTCCCTCTCTATGGAGAGCTGAGTGGGTCATAGGAAGAAAGACTCCTGAGATGGCAGCAAAAAATGAGGTATACTGGCAT
>KL265809.1:0-13742 GCA_000699545.1 Podiceps cristatus | reverse complement strand
ATGGGCGCACCCAGAGGGTAATGGTCAATGGCGCAATGTCCAGATGGAGATCAGTGACAAGCGGTGTCCCTCAGGTGTCTGTTCTGGGACCAGTGTTGTTTACTATCTTCATCTATGACTTAGATGATGGGATTGAGTGCACCGTCAGCAAGTCTGCAGATGACACAAAGCTGAGTGGTCGCCTGAGGGATGGGATACTGTGCAGAGGGACCCAGACAAACTGGAGAAGTGGGCCTGTGAAAACCTCATGAGGTTCAACAAGGCCAAGTGCAAGGTCCTTCACCTGGGTCAGGGCAACCCTCAGTATCAATACAGCCTGGGGGACGAAGAGATTGAGAGCCACCCTGTTGAGAAGGACATGGGGGTTTTAGTGGATGAGAAGCTGGACATGAGCCAGCAATGTGCGCTTGGAGCCCAGAAGGCCAACCATCTCCTGGGCTGCATCAAAACAAGCGTGGCCAGCAGGTAAAGGGAGGTGATTCTGCCCCTCTGCTCTGCTCTGCTCTGGTGAGCAGAGCACCTAGAATACTGCATCCAGCTCTGGAGCCCTCAGCACAGGAAGGACATGGAGCTGTTGCAGAGGGTCCAGAGGAGGGCTACAAAAATGATCAAAGGCCTGGAACACGTCCCCTATGAAGAGAGTTTGTGAGAGTTGGGTTTGTACTGCTTGGAGAAGAGAAGACTCTGAGGAGACGTTATCGCTGCCTTTTAATACCTAAATGGGGCTTATAAGAAAGACAGGGGGTTGGACATGATGACCTTCATGGTCCCTTCCAACCCAAAACATTCTATGATTCTATAATAGTTTGGGTTGGAAGAGACCTTTAAAGATCATCTAATCCCATCCCCCTGCAATGAGCAAAGACATATTCAACTAGATCAGGTTGCTCAGAGCCCCATCCAACTTGACTTTGAATGTTTCCAGGGATGGGGCTTCCACCACCTCTCTGGGCAACCTGTGACAGTGCTTCACTACCCTCAGAGTAAAAATTGTTTTCCTAATATCTATTTTGAATATCTCCTCTTTTAGTTTACAACCTTTACCCCTTGTCCTATTGCTACAGGCCCTGCTAAAAAGTATTTCCTGTCTTTCTTATAAGGCCCCTTTAGGTATTGAAAGGCCTCAATAAGGTCTCTCCAGAGCCTTCTCTTCTCCAGGCTGAATAACCCCAACTCTGTCAGTCTTTCTTCATAGGGCAGGTGTTTCATCCCTCTCATCCTCTTCATTGTCCTTCTCTGGACCTGCTCCAACAGGTCCATGTCTTCCAGACATAGTTGGAAGGGACCATTAGAGGTCATGTAGTCCAACATCCCACTCAAAGAAAGGCTATTGCAACACTAGATCCAATGTTCTCTCAAAATTGACTTCTGGTGGAGCTAACATCTGTCTGGGGGTTAAAGTAAAAGAGTTGAAGAACAGAGATGATGACTGTGGCCAATAGCTAAATTTTTCTGGCACAATGGAGATAACAGGAAAGACGAGGAGATTGGGCATCAGTACTCTGAGGTATACTGCATGAACTGTCAGAAATCTTACTGTCTTTTTGCATCAGAATAAAGGTGCATATCTTTTGGTTTGTCTTCTGATACAGAAATGCATAAGAGTACCTTCCTCTTCATCAAACTAGGAGCAGCCTAATCACCAAACAAGTAAAATTACAAGTACTTCTGGAGCAGAAGGAGAATATGAATAACAAAACATATGTAATGATGTAACAGATTGAAGACATTGAGGATCTGTGGTGACAAACATGAGAAAAGAAACTATGCAAAATAAAATAGAAACATATCAACAGAATAATAATTACATGATAGACCTATGGGAAAAAATGTTCTCCTGAATTCTATTAATAAAAAATAACTTATTTTTCTCATGAAATAAGAGGGGTTTGTTGTTAGTCATTTTTTTCTGTACCCTAAGTTTCATCTCAACATGCTATCCTGATTGCCTTCAAAAAAAACCCAAACAAACAACTGCCTTAGAAATTCAGTTTTGTATTAGCCATCATAGTAAGTGCTTTGACTGTCTGATGGCTCTGAGAAGGTGCTATATCATTTATTTATATGATAAAAACAATAAATGGCCTTGTTTAACATAAGACGTAATATATTAATCTTATAGTTTAGGTGGATAGTAAATCTAGCTAACATAACCAAAGAATGTCAGTCCTACACATGGTTCTGTAAGAGCTCTAGGAATGAAACATGGAAGAATGATGCCATTTTTCTCAGTGTCAGTTGGAGTCATCTGTCAGTTCAGGGGAATGTTGTCCTAAAACCTTCCTGCTAACAGATGAGATAAACACTTCACAATCGCTTAAGTATTAAATCACACAGCAGATGCTTGGTTGATCCATCTGTGTTCTTTCCCCAACTTGCTCATACATGCCCAACAGTACAATAAGCAATAGTTAGGCTGAGATATGTTTTGAAATCTGTTTATCCCTTCAACCTGTATTTACTCTGAAAAATATCTTTCTAAATTCAGTAATCTGAGGAAAACCTGTATTTTTAATCCTATTCATATAAGGGAAGGTCAAATTTCTAGGACAATACCAGAATTTTTCCCTTGAAGTTTTCAGATGTGTCCTAGGTTTATAAGAAAACAAAGCCATCTCCTTATTTAATACAGTTTGCAGAATTACGTCTCTCTAAAATGAAACTTGGAGCTAAACTGTACTAAGGCTTACATTTTCTTATTAAACTGAACAGTATTTAGGGGTTTGGGTTTTTTTTGGTTTTTTTGTTTTTTTGTTTTTTTTTTAATGCTGTATCATAGCAATCTCAAAATTTAATGGATTCAAGAGTGTTCCTGATTCTATTTTTGGGAAGAACTGGGAAACATCTTAATCTTTTAAAGGTCAATTGATGTTTTACAAATTTTTAGAATCAAACTGCTAGTAATATTTTTTCCAAAGCTCAGTATGATGTTTGCACTATGAAAGGAAGATCTTTGTTTATTTACATGTTCTTTCAGTCTAGATGTCTTCTAGAAAGAAAACAGTAACTGAAAAATTCAAAGTTTACTATTTTCCTACCTTGTGGGGGAAAAGTTAAAAAGGTTGTGGAGTTATTGTAAAGAATGAAAGGTCATAGGGTTATATTTTCAAACTTGTTTAGCCATCCAAATATATATTTAGCTGCCCAGTATGACTACATGAATGTATATATGCATAACTAAACAACTGACTATCTTGAAGTTTTGGCCAAGGATGATTTTGGCCAAAACTTATTAAATCCTGTTAATTCTGATAACTGTTATTCAAGAACAGATATATGGGATACTCTAAACATGTTTTCACATGTGATGGGTATGCCAGGAAACAAAAAATGTAAATTTGTTAAAAAAAATGCAACAATTCTGTCTTGGTTGTTTTCAGTTCAACTGCAGTTTTCTACCTAATACAATCTGAGACAGCTCTCAAATTGAACTGTGAAGGAGGAATGTGCCAGTCTTCAGCCTCTAAAATATCAATAGAAAAATGAAGTTTCTAGCAATGTATGCCAACTTATACACTCAAATAAACGTATATAAAGACAATATAAAATGGCAAATAAATATATTTTAGAGGCTATGCTAAAGAGGAAAACTTTGATTAAAATGGTTGTTCAGATTGATTGGCCTGAGTCAGTCTTCCCTGGTGATAGAAAACAGCTTTTTATAATTACCTATAAATTTTAAACATGTTCTGATTTCTCATGCTTCTGTGTCTGGGAAAAAATAATTACACTAGGCATTTAGTAGAATGTAAGAAAAAGTTGTCCTGAGTACTTTGGTGCAATTCTCACTCACACCAAAGTTAAAGCTGACTGTGACTAGTACATCACCACATTTTAAATGGTATTTTAGGATAGATATCTGGATCTTGGGGAGGCAAGGATTGTGTGATTCTGCAGCAAATCAAGTGTTGATAAAGGGGACGAGTCACAATGCAATTAGTGCCTCTCATTCTAATTTTAGTTGTTGATACTACAGTGCTTGTAGGAGGAAAGTATGTCTCCCTCCCTTGCTTTTTGTTCTTCACCTGATGGAAAATGACAATGCCATATGCTAGTAAAATATGCTGAGACACATTTCAATATGTTGAAAAATACATGAGACTTCAAGACTATTTCCAGATTCCATTAATATATTTCACTTTCATTGTGTAGCAATAATGGGATGAACATTACATATGGAAGCAAGAGTTGCCATTTCTTACAAAATACAAAAAGGAATGCAGTTTGCTCAATACCTGTGTTGCTATTTCTGGAAAAAAACTCTGGCTGAAGAACTCCACCATGGAATATAACCTGACCTCACTGTAACAACCCGACAAACCTATCTCAAAGGAAACCAAGTAGAGTAACTAGAACAATATTCAACTCTTACCAAGGCTGACCTGCATATAATGACCATACCCATTTTTCTCTCTTTTCTGCATGAAGTTTTTAGATCCATAGACAGTGGAAGTGTGTACATAATATGCTTGTGCTCTTTCTTTAAAAACACCCCTTAAAGGCTGATGTGCTCCATAAGTTTCCCCAAAGTTCTGAATATTGATGTTCAGTTCAGACTGGGACTTATTATGCTGAGCATCAACTTACCAAATCCTATTATAGTGAAAACCTTGAGATAATGTTTAATGGCATGAAGTGAGGCTGCTGTAGTGAAGTTAAATGATATGAGCCTGAATAAAATAAGTGATTTAGCAAGAATCTTGAAATCTTTAATTTTACACAGTTTCTTAAAAGTGTGTTTATGGAGAAAAATAGATTTTTTCAGCTCAGAGATAAAAAAAAACCAAAAGAAATACCAAAATGAAACAGCTATTTTTAGTTTGAAACTTAATTTCTCCAAAAGGGAACATCTGCAATGAGCCATTACAGAAGCTGGTGCTATAGCTGGGTTAGTCACATGCCTATGACCCTTTTAACATGGGTCCAAACACCAAAATGTTCCTGAAGGTACTAAAACTGGAAATCCATAAAATATATGAACATCCATGACCAGTAGATATCATCTATTCAAGTAATTTCCACCTTATCATCTTTTTAACATGTGCCCCATATGCCCGTGCTTTTAAACAGTGATTTCTGCATCTGTTTTGTTAGCTGGGCATTGCATCAAGCTGAATTAAGGTTAACTTACTAACAACAGATTTAACTAGTGCTTGCACCTAGCAATATCTTCTGAACGGTATGTGTCACTGATGCCAGTAAGTATGGCAGTGTCCATCTTTTCTGTACATCTCCATTGGGCAGCAATTCTCTTTGACATTTTATTTGCCATAAAATGGCAAAGCCATTTTTCCTTTCCAGGTTTAGAAATTCAGTTGATCTTCTAATGAGCTCAGGAAACTGAAAATATTATGAATGGCTCCTTAGAAGTGCTTCCAGACTACTCACAGAAACTAAAAGAAGCAGGCTGATTGCAGAGAGCAAATAGTTGCTTACTGTGCACAGGTGGCTGAGAAGTCAAATCATAGAATCATAGAATGGTTTGGGTTTTAAGGGACCTTAAAGACCACCTAGTTCCAACCCCCCTGCAATGAGCAGGGACATCTTCAATTAGATCAGCTTGCTCAGAGCCCCGTCCAACCTGGCCTTGAATGCTTCCAGGGATGGAGCATCCACAGCTTCTCTGGGCAGCCTGTGCCAGTGCCTCACCACCCTCATGGTGAAGAATTTTTTCCTTCTATCTGATCTAAATCTACCTTATTTCTATTTGAACCCATTAGCCCTTGTCCTTTCACTACACTCCCTTCTAAAATCTCTCTTTCCAGCTTTCTTGTAACCCCCCTTTAGGTACTGGAAGGCTGATGGAAGGTCTCCCTGGAGCCTTCTCTTCTCCAGGCAGAACAAGCCCAACTCTCTCAGCCTGTCCCCACAGCAGAGCTGCTCCAGCCCTCGGATCATGTTTGTGTCCCTCCTTTGGACCCGCTCCAACAGCTCCGTGTCTCTCCTGTGCTGAGGCCCCAGAGATGAATGCAGTACGGTGAGTCAGGTTCTGTCCTTCCAACCAAATGACTGTAATACAGTACAGTCGTTGGATTTTTACCCCTCTTCAATAGCTTTGCCAGCACTTTTTTGCATTTAACCTATGCCCAGTGCCCGTCCAGGAAAGATCAGGGCTGCCATAACTCGTGTCAAGCTGTCCCAGGTTGAATGATGTGGGGTAGCCTGATCCACAGCAGAGAACCCTGAGTGCTCCCGTGTGTTGTGTGCAGGGCTGAGCTGGCAGTGCTGGCGATTAAACACACCAACAGTCAGGGATTAGTTACATATAATTGCAAACTCAAGAAACAGAACAGTTGGTAATGTTTATTTAAAATGTCGAAATTGTTGCAAATGATGATAGATCGCAGCCAGACAATGATGTGTGATGTCTCAGTGACCCTGCTCCACAGTAAAAAAATGAAATCATTGGGGAAATAATTTTAATTCTAGCAACAAGAGGAGTGTCTATTTACAGGACGGCAGTTGGTCAGCCAGGCTATCTGCTAGGCATTTCTAAAAGGTAAAAAAATAATAACCAAATATTCATTATTTGCAATTGTTTCACCCCTTCATTAAATTTTGTTATTTTTATTAGGATGTGCTTATTAAAGTCCAAAAGAACCTAGTTCATTACAGCTATGCAGGGGAATGAAGCACTAAACAAAATGCATTCATGTGTCAAAATGAAAGACAATTTAATCATTATTTTTCTTCACTAGTCCATGCCCTGTCAATGCTTTATCTTGTCCATGTGAAAGTTTTATTTAACCTCAGATGTGTCATTATACTTTCTAGTAAAACAGGTAGAGAGACTTATGTGCACACATTTTTATTACAAACTTAGTTTACTTGAATTCTCATTATTGCCATCAGTTTCTTCTGAGCGTACGCAAGTTTCAGCTGACCTAACTTTCCACAAGACCTTAATCTTTTTTTCTTTTTTTTTAAGCAAGCTCACTTACAAGTATCTAGATGCAGAAGAGTTGGTGAGATGATTAAGTTCTGATATTAAAATAACAGTCACTGAAATAATTCTTTGCATACATTTCAATCACCATTCATATATTCTTTTTTACATAGAAATTAAGAAAGTGCACTCTACATTGCCACTGGGAGAGCATGCACAGGCTTAGTTGCAGAAACTCACTTGACAGGTGGTAACTTGTTAAGACTTTAACAGATATTTGTGAGTGATGTGTCAGAGTCCAAAACCTCTGACTGGCTCTTAGATTTGTCAGTGACAAAAACAGTGATTCTGAATTGGCCAGAAACCTGTCAAGATTAAATAAGTTGTTTTTCTGCACTATTTCTAAACTGCTTTTTTTTCCTCCCACCATGTTTTCCCATTTCCTCTCCAAAAAAACCCACCACTTCAGTGAGGGAACTTCACTTTATATATTATAATGTTACATTTCTACATCCCTGAAGTCTTCATTATCTTCAATAACACTTCCCAGGTTTATGTTAAGCTTATTAGGATTTTATGTTGGTGATTGTCATTAGTTCTACTCTACCTAGACAATATGCTAGGATTTCTTAAAGCACTGGAAAATGGCACACATTTAGTTAAATGTAAGTCTACCTTCTTTTTGTATACATAATTTGGAAATGTGATTCACCTTTGGTACGTGCTACAGGTCACCTGTACAGGTAAATTTTAGAGGTGCTGTATCGATGTACAGGTAATCTTGCTAGCCACCTACGTGCAGCCCTGCTGGTTCTTCATAACAGCTTTACACCATCTAATACTATTTGGCCAAAAGACAACCAGAATCCAGAATTTATATGAAATCAAGGGTAGTATGACATAATAGTCCAATCCATTCAACAATTGTTAATAATAGTTTTCATACTAGGTTCACCTTTTGTCTGTTCTTGGTGTTTCTGTTGATCATTTGTACTAATGTAAGTTAAAGCAGAATGGGTCTGCGATACCACAAAGTCTTTCAAATGAGCCATTACCAGATCAATGACAAGATACAGCAAAATCTATAGTCCTTAGGGATCAGCTGTAGCTCTAACACAGCCTACCAAGGCAGAACCAGTTTTACTGACATGCAGGATACAGTAGTGCAGTGGGTTGATCCTAGCCAGCAGCACAGCTGCTCGCTGACTGCCCACCCCCCGCCGTGGGGTGGGGGAGAGAATAGGAACAGCAAGAGTGAGAGAACTTGTAGGTCAAGATAAAGACAGTTTGAAAGTGAAGAAAAGAGAAAAACAAACGAACAACTGATGCAAAGGCAATCACTCACCATCTCCCACAAGCAGACCAATGCCCAGCCAGCCTCTGAGCCATAGCTACTGTGGAAGACAACCCCCCCCACCTTTTTAAAATTCTCCTTTCAAATTCTTGCCCACCCCCAACCTTATTGTTCATGGAGGCAAAATGACAAACAGAGAAGGCATTAATGCTGTGTAAGCACTGTTCAGCAGCAACCAAAGCACTGGTGCGTTATCAACACTGTTTTAGTCACAGATCCAAACTGCATAACCATACGGGCTGCTATAAAGAAAATTAACTCCATCTCAGACAGATCCAGTACAAGTAAACAGAGTGTTTAGTGCTTAATCTATTGGAAATGGACTGAAATTCGGTTAGCGCATGGACTGCAGAACTTGATCTTACAAAAGGAAGTGCAGCTCATTTCTTGGAGACCAGGACCATAGTTCGCTATTTTTCTGCTAATTATGTAGACAACCACTGTTCAGAATGCCTGGGGCCTCCTGGCAGGCTCCTCGCCTGTGGAGAATAATACGCATGTCCTGGGGAGCAGGAGAGAAGCAGCAGGAGCTGGTTTCTGCTCTAGTTTCCATACATGGTGAGGGTATGAGATAGCTGTGTCCAGTAACTAAAAAACATTTCTGGGTTTTGTGGTACAGATATAGTCAAAAAAACCCCTTTATTTCCTCTAAGATTGGTAGTGAACCCACATCCTATGGTGGACTCGGAGTTGGAAGACAGTATCATCCACAGGTGAACTTAAATGGGGTGCGTTCATCTGCAAGGCATTTAACCACCCAGAGACTTTCAGTGACCTGAAGTCAGGTATTAACACTAGCCTCTAGCTGAAGCAAAGTGTGATTCTACTTTTGTAAACAGGGAAAGGAAGTTCACAGACTTGAAAAGTAAATGTGGTGTGCTTAGATTTTGTTTAATACCTTCTCTATAGCTTGACGCAGCCCTGCCTTTTGTTAGCAGTTCTGCAGATCTGTATTCACTTGCATTGACTTTCATTTCAAGAAGGATGAGCTGTTCCTGCAGCAGCTGTGATATAACTGTTATGAATGTGAGGGTGTACAATGCATTCCGTTAACAGAGAGAGGAGTTATATTTTACTGAAAGTGTTGGAGAAGCTCTGCCCCATCCCTTTGCACAATTTCTACATAGCAGTCAACAGAGAACTACGTTTTGTGTTCATGAAACCAATGTATGGCTTCCTGAATTGCTTCTTATGTGCATAATCTGAATGCAAATCGCAGCTCTGTGTTCATTATAGGTACTATAAAATAGCAGTAACTGTTGAAATTTATAACTGACTGAATTTGCTATAAATGATGTGTGCTTTATTGCCTGTTAATGCACAGTTGCTGCAGTAAACTTTTCAGTCTTGTTATTTTATAATGTTTTACCGTGCATATTAGAACAGCATGCTCACACTGGCATAGTTAAGAATGAGATGCAGTTTCCATTACAAACCTCTGTTTTCAGTCGTAAAGCCTCACTCGCTGCTCTAACATAGTGCATGAATTTTAAATCTGCGCTTTTTCTTTAGAAGCAGACAGATTGGCTAATTCCAATTAATTTATGTATGAATACACAAGAATGGGGTGTTTGTTGGAATTTGGATTAATCTTCAATCTTATATTTAAAAATGCAAGTGGCTTTAATGTAAACAAGAACAGTTGTTTACAGGAGCTGTTGTGGTTTAGTTAAGTGAACTCTTTTCCACTCTTGTTTTCCCACGGTGTAACAGAGGGCCTACATGATGTAAAGACATAATGACCTGATGTAGACCTGTATTCTAAATGAGTCAGTCCAGTTGGTCAGTGGGACTTCTGCCTTAGTGAAGAGTACCGGACCAGTTTTATTATGTGTTGAACTACATTGATGTTTCCCAAAAGTTAGGTTGGAGGACTCAATGTCAGGGGAAGGATGAATGTAGACTGCTGCTTAGTTACTGGGCAATATTGGGTTTTAGGCTAGCCTCTCTGTTTTGCTTGTTTGTTTTTTTTTTTTTTTTTTGCTCTCCTACCTCAGGCTCAAGTACTTCCAAAGAAGCTGTAAAAGTCAGAATTTCTTAATCAGTAAAGCTAAATGGGGCTAGTATATCTCTGGAAGGCTAGAGAGATATGCATCTGTGCCCCGTTTGTAGTAAAAACTCGTGGAAAGCATGCTGGGAAAAGAAAAAGATGGGCAAGACTCCAATGCTTGGAGGTCCATGCTCCAAGATATGTTCAATATGTTCAATCTGTTCAACTGCAAAATTTTTGGGAGGATTTAGGCTTACACAAATCTCTCTTTGAAAGTCAATGAGAAACCCTCACACTTCCGGGCTGTGTGTCATTCAGAGGTATGGGATGTATTTTGGCAAACGGGAACAACTCTACAGAGGTTCCTTGGTACTCAGTTGGTATCAGTTGGTAATCAGTTGAAGCTACAGGTTCACTGTGGGCAACATCAAAGTGCATAATGTTCTGCTGAGATGGCAACCGAAGGGAAAAATGGAAAATAAGTCACTTAATGTACTTGTCATGAAGTCATGTACTAACTGGGTAGAAGTTCATGGGCTCAGCTGCAGCATCTTCCCAAAATGTTAGTGGCTGTTAAGGAAGACAAATTAGGCACTAGTGCATGTGCCAAAGCATTCCTCTGGGCAGCTCTGTTTGCATATATTAAAAAATGGTGAAAGTGATTAACCTATCAAAATATTTGTTATCTTAGAACATTTCAGACAAAATGAGGCATAAATTGCATTCCCCGTGCCCACTGCTGAGCTGCGGTGTCACAACGGGGACTTCCATTTCCTCTGCAAAATACCTGGAAAGCAATACAAGAAGGAAACATTCCTTGATCGCTCAAAGGCAGAGGGACACATGGATGCACAAGAATTGAAAAAAACCTCTTGTCAAAGTCATTGTTTCAAGGGCCAAATGTTTCCAGAGTGGAGCAAGACAGGGGTGGCACAGCCCTTGCAGACCGTCTCCACCCTTGCCCAGAGCCTGCATGCTGCACTGCGAGGTGGTTCTTCATCTGCATCCTCACCCTGCACCAGTGAGTGCTCAGTAAAGAGGTCATGTTTTGTTTAGCAAGAAAATCCCCTGCATCGTCTTCTGTGTAAGTCAGCTTTCCTGACTTCCCCGGAGTTGCAGCATTACGTTTCTGGGAGATGCTGACAGCCCCCGAGGCAGAGTTAAGCTGAGGATAGCTGCAAAAAAGAGGCAGTTTCCATCTGTACAGGCTTTTTATTGCATTTTAACTTTGCTCTAAATATTTTCCCCTTTTTGAAGGGATGAATTAAGCAATGCTTTGCAGTGACAGGGATGGCTTCAAAATAAGCATTTGCTGACAAAGACAAGTCTTTCAGCACTCACGCCACAGGGTGACCCACAGAAGGAGGTGTGGACAGTATCAAAGGGGGCTGCAACTCATGTCCCTGCTTAACCTCTTCACCCAGCATTTAATACCCACCATTGGAGGAGGTGGATCAAGTGAGCCTGTCGGAAACCCTGCGGTGCTGTTAGCTGGGTAAGTGCAGAGTAGGCAGTGCACTGTTTTCCTTGTTTACATTAAAGCCACTTGCATTTTTAAATATAAGATTGAAGATTAATCCAAATTCCAACAAACACCCCATTCTCTTGTATTCATACATAAATTACTTGGAATTAGCCAATCTGGCTGCTTCTAAAGAAAAAGCGCAGATCTAAAATTCATGCACTATGGGGAGCAGAGCTGATCAGCAGCCACCAACCCCTCCTTGTGCCACCATCCCTGCTCCCCCAGTACCAAATGGTACTCAGAGACCATGCATACGTATGAGCATTTTCTGTTAGACATCTCTGTCAGGAGAGAGAGAAAAAGCCAATCTATTTAGCACTGTGAAATCTTTGTTCATCTACCTACACAGCTGATCTGCTTTTAATGACACCTTCGGTAATTGAAGGTGGCACACGAGCCATGAGATTAGTACAATCTCTTGCCCTTTCCAGTTGTTTCACATATAACATGATTAGGAGCAGTGATAGTCCTCAGAGCACTTGTGAGATGCATGTGGAACTTATTTTCCAGCTACTTCAACTGTGATCCAGCAATGACAATAATAATGTTGTTGATGTAGCAGCAGTGCTATTGCCGTGAAGGTCTAAGGATGTAAATAGTGCAAGGTCTGGGGAGAGTGGTTATAGCTTTTATCAGACCTACTGCATGCTGCTAAAAATACAGATAAGCTTCCAGGCACGTAAGACTCGATACCACATACAGACATGTTTTCTCCATCTATAAGTCAGTCTAATAAAAATAAAAAATGAGGGCTCACTGTGTAACCTTTCTCCTTTCTGTCAGAGGTTAACAGTTCTTAAGGACGCTGTAGTTTGCCTCAGACAGCAAGTTAGAGAAAAAAATTCTTGAGGATTCATGTGTTTCTTATTGTACACTGTGGGGCAAACCCTTGGTGACAGCTACTCCCTCTCCTCGCAGAAATCATCCGTGCAGGGGATGCTGCACTCCCCTCCAGCGCAGCTGAGGTGGAAAGCCGCATCTGCTAATGCAGCCTGCAAATAGCAGCACTGCCTTTGATACTGATGCTTTGGGATCAGCTTCAGGAGTTGTTAGTGTAAAAATCCATGGCTCTGGCTCTCCCCCTGCCTACCACAGGCTGCGGTGTGGAACAGGGGCAACCCAGCACACAGTTTTGTATTGTACAGACCAACAGACTCCAGTTTCAGGGTATTTCCACAGCTGTGATCTCTGCTGCACATATTTATCCTAATTCAGTTGCCATCAGTTCTTCCATGGCTTTCCCACAGGACTCAGGTGTCGTCCCATGTGGAAATTCCATGCTTAAATCCTGTTTTTCATGAAAGAAAAAAAAAAAATCAAAGCAAGCTGAATGCCAGCATGAATATAAAGTTTTGTGGGTACTTAGTGCACCAGAGAAATAAGATTTCATCATGTGCCTTATGACATCTGCTTGCAAAGAAACAATGTAAAAATCATGCTGTTGTAGAAAAGCACCCCTTGGAAGTATTGTATAAATCCTTTACATGCAAACGATACCCAAGACAAATTACTGCAATGATTAAACACAGCTCAGGAGCCACTTTGTACATGGTGCCACTAAACTATCAATTACAGACAAGTCATGGACTGAAGTGAAAGAGCCAAATTTGGAGAATGATGAAAAAATACCAAGGGAGTATTATCACAGTGACACAGGGAGAAAAGTGAGTAAATTAAAAGTAACAAGGGAAGCAAAAGTTGCAAAGAGGAACTGCTGCATAATGCCTGCCTTTCTAAAGCATCTGAATTTTAGCTTTAGCTGAGCATAATCTTGCAGTTCTAGTCTGAGAGAACATGGCTTTGCCAGAACATTTGGAAAGTAGAAGCTTGAGGAAAAATGTGGTACTCCATCTGGGACTAAGCAAACCTTTAATCAGGATGGGCACACAGAGAGTGGGCCCATCCTTTAATCAGGATGGGCACACAGAGAGCAACACCTCAGCAGGTGCTGCTGCCCTCATGAGAGACCCTATGAGAGGTCTAGGGT
>KL265808.1:634-29330 GCA_000699545.1 Podiceps cristatus | reverse complement strand
GGTGTTTTGGGGGGACAATGGGGAGACCTCCCCTTCCTGCAGCAGAGGGAGGTAAGTGGAAAACTTGGGGTGGGGTGACAAGGTTTTTCCATGCACCCCTTCTCCAGGCAGGTGGCTGGACAGTAAAAGTGCCCGGCTGTGTATGTGCCCAGCATCGCGAGTCGTTCTTCAGTGGGGGAGAGGGCTGGAGGAGCAGTGGGGCGCTCCCCTGGCACCCCGTGGTGCTGCGCTGCTTGCTCTTCGCTGCAAAGGAATGTAAGATGTACAGGGATCCAACAAGTGTGTTTAAATAATTCATTCATCAAGGGGACTTAGCTGCAGAAATATGGTTTCAAAAATCTCAAAGGCTTTTCCCATCAAGACTTTCTGAGGAAAAATAAAAAAAAACAACACCTACCAGGGATCAAACAAGACACTTTCTCTGTGTCTCGCTTCTCCCACACTGTTTATGAAGGGAAGGAGAAGCATAGGAAATGGGCAAACACACATTAATCCCTTCCTGCCAAGATTTCTGTTAGAAAACATCTCCGTCTCCTACCTTTACCATTAGGCTGTTTGGCTGCTTTGCAGGATTGATTTGATACATTGATTCTATTATGGCAGAGCTTGCAAAGAGTGAAAGAACATGAAATATAGTTCCCTAAAGAGCAGATTTCTTGGTCAAGAAAGATTCTTACAGACTAGCAGCAGAAAGAGAGTGCTAGCAAGTATGCTAAATAAAAGCAGATACCAATCATAAACAATTACATATGTGCTTAAAAATTCTCCTCCTGACATCTTTACATTTGCTGGTGGAAGTCACCTTATGAATATCAGCAGATGAATTATTCTATATGGGTAAGGAGTTGAAAAAGCAAAGGACATCTCACTTTTCCCTTTAACCTTGGGGAATAGAAAAGATCTGGCTCTTGCATCTCTTTTGAGAATACAGTCACTGCAAGGGAAAAACCCATATGCATTGGAAGTCTTCTGAATACATCTAAATAACAGGCATATCAATGAAATGCCAGACTTTGGCTCCATGATAACCTATATATAAATCATACGGCGTGCTGTTTACCTCGGATTTACGCTGAACTGCAAATCTAGCTCTACTGGGAAGTTTGCAGAGACAGAACAAAACAGATTGGCTATGAAGTACATCTGCCTCGTCCATTTGTATAAGCAGAGCTAAAGTGACGCTCTTAAATTTGCAATGGAAACTAGGGTTCTCTTTATATTCTGGCCAGAAGAACATCCCTTTTTATTAGTTTGTAGTTAGAACTTGTGGTCATCCGCATATTAATTTTAAATAATATTTGTGTGAATGTAATTGGCTTTCTCTGATACATATTGTCTTGCAATTGCTCTGGCGTTTTGAGAAGGTATTAATTATTCTTAATTCCTGGCTAAATAGTTTTGGTGCATAACTTTCAGCCTGCGGTTTGATTGCAGACTTTCTCCTTTGAATATTCGTTATGCGTCTTGGATGTCTAAACATACAGCATAGTATTGTTCCTGGCTGCTGATCGTGTGACTCAGATTTTTAAACAGTAGATGGGTAATTGTCAAATAACAAACTTTCAATACAAATTAATCATTCTGGCATTATGGAAAACACAGGATGCTCAAGGATTTTCCAGAAATACCTACCGGCTATATGAATATTCTGAAATAATGAATAGTATTACTCACAGCCAACTGAAGTTTGGCAGTCATGCCTGCAAAATATTTTTGAATAAGGTTTATGCCTGTTTGTTTTTTGCTATTCAGCTAGAACAAGTGCTATCGCTTCCTAACTCGTGATTAATTCAGTGTTGCCAAATCCTGTGATTTTTATCACAAGTCTCGTGATACTTGATGGTTTTTTCCCTATAACTTCCCATTCCCAGAGTCATTTAATTAGGTGAGAATCTCAGTTTTCATTTTTATAGAAATAAGTTTCTACTCCTCAGACTGTGAAGAAGCTTGAAAATAGGACCCAGGGGCATCCTAAGGACAGCCACAAAACCCAGAAAAAATACAAATTAATCTAACTTTTTTTCTTTTCTTTGGTCTCTTGATCTTCAGATAGTTCTTCAAGCATCCGATTCATGACTTTTGAATATTTAGGGATGGGACTACCCTTAACAAATTTTTCCTTTTGCCTCCTTAAACTTAAAACACTGATGCATTTTCTTCAAAGAGGAATGACTGATTGTTGTGGTGCCGTGGTGAGGCCGCATGGACAACATTCAAAGTGCTCCCTTGCCACCTGTACTCTTAGCTCAGCCTAACTGCGATCTGAACACATTTTTTGCTTCATGTTATTTTGCTCAGAGGTCAAATTCTTTGGTTCCTAGGCGCAATGAAACCCATTACACACTGTGCTATTACAAGGCGACCCTCCCTGCGGCCTGAAATAGGAGACACATTGCCTTCTCAGGATAACCTGCCATGAACAGTAAAAGCTGACTCTTTGCATGATGAACCTCATACAATGTGTGTGAATGTGCAGACATTCATAAGAAATTTTTTCAGTTACAGGAACAGAAGAGATCATCAGGCTTTTCACAGCTGAATATTCCTTGAATATTCCTCTCAGATACTCCCCTCTCATTCCACTTTTTACTCAATCATGCATGAACTAGTCCCAGTTTCTGTGAATGTACTTGCTGTTTATAAGTGTTTCCAATAGGAAAAGTGTATATACTGCTAGAGTAAATAGCATACAGTTGATGGGTTGTTCAAACTGTTTGATTAGGGTTTTTCAGAGCTGGATGAAAAGCAGGTTTTCCAGTTTGTAAGGATTTTTTATTTTTCAGAAATTTGACTTTGGTCCAATTGGCCTGAAAACATTTATTTATTTATTTATTAAATTTCCCATGAACTGAAAAAAATGTGCTCTGGAGACATTGGCAAGGGATCTCTCATGCAGCAGTGAAACTGAGGAGAAAATTGGTCTGAATTTTGAATCTCTTCCCTCTTAAAATGTTTCCCTGCTGCCGAGCTGTAATGCTACCATCCCTGTAACACAGCCCAGGCTCACTCTGGCCCAGGTAGTCCTGCCCATCCTCTTTCTCCTGGCCCTTCATCCCCCTTGCTACTGCACCTCTGCTGGAGGGCACTAGGGGAACCATCTAGAAACAGAAAATTCACTGTGTGGACTCTCCACGACTAGTGACTACCCAGGGAAGATGGCAGCACCCAAGTGGAAGAGGGAGAGAGCTCCTGCCCTGGCCTGCACGAAGACATTTTTAGCCAGGGGTAAGGCTTTTCCATCCTCCCCAATAGGCACATTCCAAGAAAATTGATGATGAAATGGATGATTGCTACTGCTCTTGCTGTTTATGTCTAATTTGAAGGACAGACTTCTATCTACTGGGTTTTGGATTAAGCCTTTTGCTACTAGAGCATGATTAAAATGGATAATCAACAAAAGAAAGGGATTTTGTCACAGAGCACAAAGCTGAAAGGGGGTCTGGCTAAACTAAACATGAAGGGCAAACACATTTATTGCCCTGACCTGCATCTCTGCTTTGACCTGTGTGACACTTTCTGACTCCAGACTCTCCCTTAAAGTTGTGAGAAGTTTGATCCTGATATGGCCATTGCGGCTGAAATGGGAAGGGGGAAAAAAAAAAAAAAAGATTGCCAGCAAAGGAAAGGCGCCATAAAATAGACTATAGTGGAAGGAAATTAAAGATAAGGAGAGCTATGAGAGACTCGCTGTTGAAATGTGCATTTCACTGACAGGGCATTCGCAACAAGGAATGATAAAAAGGAGGAGGGGACATATCCTGCACACATGGGAAGCTGGTGAGCTTTCTTCTAAGTGCAGAAAAAAAGCGCTGTGCATGACAGAAGGCCTGAAGCCCCGTCTCCTGCCAAACTGCCCCAAAATGTGGATGGGTCTCAGCTCGGGTGACTTTACCCAAGACCTTTTCCCTCCTAGCTGGTTGGCATGCGTGGCGAGGCTGTGTGATGGCGGAGGGGCATCCATTCCCTCTTACCGTGGTGTCACCGTGTAACAACCACCTATGTGCTGGCATACAGATGCTCGTATCCTCAGGAAATCCTCCCTTGTCCTCTGTGTGTGTAGGTTAAAAAGTGTTGATTTAATGTCTTTTTGGATTTGACTGGATTATTTGGCAGGTTTCTTTCCAGTCAAAATGAAGCAAAACAAAAATCCCAAGCCACATTGCTAGATGGTACACTGCTAGTATATCATAAAACAAAGAAAGCAGTAATTTTGTCACAGATACATATGATACAGGGCTGATAGAGTCAGGCTAAGGAATCAGAGGCCAGGAAACAGGCCATAGAGTAAGCCTATTTTTTAATATGATTAGAGACGGTTAAGGACGTGAATTTGTATCACAAAAAAGTTCCGGAGTTCTCTTCTTGATCAGGGACAAAAAGCAATTTTTATACGAGAAATGTTGAAAGTTGCTGGCCTGATCTTCTGTGTCCCATGCATCTACCACAGTGACTCATGGAAGCTGTGGTTCTCATGATCTGCTCTCCTCCAGGGCTAGCGCTCCCCATTCGGATGACTCTTTCCATCGTGAGCTGCGGGAGTCTAAATAAAAAGAATACTGTGATGCACTGTGGAAAATGTGCTCAAGCCCAAGAGCCAAAGAGGAAGGAGAAGGGGGGCTCACAGCACTTGAATTACCACTCCCATGAGACAATAGGACTAAGATGATGACTGGAAAATGAGGCTGAAAAGAGACACTATGATTTTTTTTTTTTTTTGTTATAACCACTTTTTGTGATTTGTGTTAGCACATCCTGGAGCTAAAAATTTTGCCTTTTTTGTGACGGGAAATAAAAAACTTCTGAGAAAATCAGAACTTTCTCATGGAAAGCACATTTGGCAGAATTCACGTTTTCTTTTAGCAAAAGTGGTAACGCTTCAATGGGCTTTCTGATCTGTTCTGCTTCCCATATTTAGCCCTGTTTCAAGTGGGACTGAGCATGGGGTGCAGTTACTATATCCACAACTACACTTATGTAAGTGCCTAATTAACCAGTTTGATCAGCTGTCACTGGGCTTCTATCTGCAGATGTGCTTGCAATTCTCCTTGAAAATGCTGCTTTAAAAGTACTGGCTCCCAAGAGGCTGAACAGTAAGAATAGCACGATATTTTGAATGATGACATATGGTAATCCCTCTCTTCCCTCTAGCTGGAGTTCTGAGCCCGCATACTTGGCAGCCTGATACAGCAAATCAGAAGAGGTCTAGAGGAATGGATTTGCTAAAATTTCAGGCTTTTATGTGTAAGTTCCCGTGCTGAAATATATAACTTGAGTGTTCAGTAGTCACAAAAAACCTCATGCTGGAGTTGCATAGCTTCTAGAGTGAGACATAGGCACAGTGTGTAAGAATGGATCCCTTTATGAGTTCCGAGTCTAGTGGACTTGTAAAAATAATTAATAGGGCATCTACCATGCTGTACCTCCCTGCTTGGTCTGTGATGCATGCCAGCTCTTGACGTTTTGTTGAGCTGAGTGGGATCTAGGGATTTTCCATAAGCCTCTGCTCAGAAACTGTATGGGAGTCTCCAGTCTCGCTTTGAGAAAAAACACACCTGACCCTTACAGAGATATTCTTGAAGGTGACTCAGGTGAACTTGAATATTCAGAGTATTCAAAGTATTTCCCTCTCTGTTCCCTGTGGGCAGTAGCAGAAAGGGTAAGGAGAGCCTGTCTGTAATAGGTGGCACAAAGTCCACTGTCTGCAGCATCCTGTGCCCTTTCCTCTCTCTGTAAGTGGCACTCTCCTCCTATATGGTTCCTTCTATCATGAGATGCACCAGTTCAACCAGACAGGAGAATGGTGTGAAAAATGGAGGTCTGCTACAGAGCCAAGTGGTTTTTTTGGGAAAAAAAGCAATCTATTAAGTACCCTACTTAGCCACAGAAAGCAATGTACAATCCTGCCTTTGTTAACGCTGTGGAGGGAGTAAGTCCCCATGTTGGCCTTTTTCCTCTGAAATTTACTGTGCTGGGTGTTACACAGTATCTTCTCTTCATGGGCAGTAGCGTTTTAAATATAAATCACGTTAAAGAGCAGAATGCCATTGGACAGACAAGATCATTTTGTTCTGCTGAAAGCAGGAGAGATCTGCTGTATGCTGCCTGAAACATCCCTGATATACAGTGAGTGTGCCACCAACAGTTGTGGGAGGCTACTAAACCTACCCTTTCTTGCAGTTATTCCATTGTCCTCCAAATCTAACGTTGTATTTTCATATTTGACATGATCGCAGAGCTTCTTTATAAACTTCCAAGGAGAAAATGCCCACAGCATAAAATTAGAAACAAGAAAAGACCAATTCAATCATTTGGCTTTTGACCAAGAGCCACCTCCATTGGGGGTAACAACTTTCCCACTGACCAGAGAAGGTAGGCAGGGGCAAAGCAGATCATTTGCATTGACCAGCTGCTCTGAGTGACTAGGAACAGGAGCTGAAATGGCAGTTTGTTCATTTTATGGATATATGGATTACTTCATCAGTGTAAATTAATAGTAGCATATTAATATGTTTTGTCTGTTGCACTAACAACGGAGAACAGAAACATGTAGATGACAGGCAAAACAAAAGAAATTTGTAAATAAGGGGGAGAGATTTGAAGTGGCTTATAAGAGGCAATGGCTTTTGTCCTTCTAAAGGAAGTAAAGCGGCTTTTAGAGTTGTGAGTTTGGAGGTGTATTTTCTGTTCTGTACACTGAAACTGAGTTTTATTTGGACCACAAAGCTTCTAAGGAAACAGTGAAATGTTACCACAAAACTGGAGGGCAGAGAGGGAAAGAACATATTTTCTAGAATTTCTTTCATATAAATGAAAAAACCAAACCAAAAACAAAACTTGGAAAAGATAACTTGCTTAGCATTTCCATCTTTTCAGTACACAATGAACATCCTCAAGCTCTCCATAATTCTTTTAGATAAATTAGGACACATCCAAGTTAACCATGCAGATATTTCTAATGTGGAAAAATGTCAAGAGTTCAGTGCAAGTAAGAGGAACCAGGAAGCTGAACTGGAAAGTTACCCAGACTTGCAGCTTGGGAAACAGAGTAGGGGAAAGGCAAACAGCTTGGAAGGAGGTGCGTGAGACCACAAACATGCTCTATGCTTGATCCAGTACTAGAAGGGAAGTGTTCCTGATGCCCTTTTTGCCAGGTAACTGGGATTTCTCAGCTGTAGTGTGGAAAAGCTTCTGAGTGAGTGAGAGCAGTCTTTGGGAATCACCAGTACTGGGCAGCCCAAGAATATTGAACAACATCTGTGTATTTTTCCTGTTCAGGAGTGATTTCAGCCAGCTGTTCCTTAGTTTCTTAAGCCATATTCAGTGTTTTCTCTGCAGAGTTGCCTTTATTGTTTTATCCAGGAGTTGGTTTGATGTTGTAGAGATATAAGGTACCACTGGGGAAAGGAAAGTATGAAAAAGTTACCTAATCTTTTAAACAATAGCTCCATTTTATCAGGCTTTTGTTTTAGAACTGGAGGTTTGATGAGGACCCACAGCCCCCATATTTTGTCAGCAAATGGTAAAAGCCCGGACCCTGGTCTTGGGCATTAGGTGGGGTCTGTTGCCTTTATACACACAATCATACACATCATCAGGAAGAAAACAGAGTCCTGACTCAATCAGCAAAATTAACTACGTGACCAGCAGCAAAACTTGCAGAGTTCCCCTGGCCCTTCCCCTGTTACGTGAGTTTCCATGTTTTGGGGAGGAAAGGAAAAAGAATAGCTAATTATCTTGAATGGTTCATTCTGCAGCAGAGAATGGAAATTAAGTCTGTATGAGAGTTTGGCGCTGGGAGAATAGAGGATGCAGAGGTAGCTGACAAGCAACTCTGGAGTTTGGTTTACTTTGATTCAAAACTTGTGAGGAGTGGATGCTGTTATTTGTGTCACTATTTTTGTTGTTTGCAGGGGAAAAAGAGGTTAGGCCCAGAGAGCTCTCCGAGTTGTCCTACACAAGAGCCTGGGGAGTCCCACAGGAGCAGGGCTTACCCTTGCTACCTCCTCTCTGTCACCCACAGGTGCTCTTTCACACCACTCTGCTCCCTCGCTCCCTTTTCTGGATGAAAAGGGAAACTGCTGGAGACTCCTCAAGGGACATTGGACCATCTTTCCTCATGCCTGGAGAATAGGAGGGAAAAGACATTGGACTGCTTTTCTCATTCTTTTTCCAGTCCCATAGAAAGAGAAGCAGATGAGGTCTTCGCTTTTTCTCCCCTTCAGTGTAAAGTGGAAGCTGGGAGCACAACCTGTGCCTCTGGCTTGCTGCGGAGCACAGTTCGCAGTGCTTAGAGGAGCTTTCCCTTGTTATCCCTGCAGAGAGTACTAGGGGGAAGAGGAGCCCAGCTACAGCTCCCACTGGGTGGTGGTCCTGGCTCCAGTCCCAGCTAAGCACCAGTGGAGGAGTGCTGCACAGGGACCAATCTGCACGTGGCCAGGGAGGGATGCAGGGAACCCAGCCACCAAGTTAACTGCTGTTCATGCACTTCAATTCACATATTCAACAGTCCTGAAAAGTACAGAAACAGCCTCAGTTCCAAGCTGTCCCTTTTTGTGTCAGGTAATTTAATTTCATCCTGGAGGGACCAACGTTCAGATGATGAAAAGCCTTTGTCTTTGCATGGGGCTGTGTGAGATGGCAGCGGATGAAATCTCCGAGAATCAAAGAAAACATGACCACCAACTAGGTCCAAGTTACCATTCTTTGGATTTCCGTGCAGACTGCAGCTGTCCTGCTGGTGCCCTTTCCAAAATCAAAGCCCTCTACTCTGACAGCCAGTTAGCGGGACTACAGCTGCCTCTTGGAGAGGAGTGAAACAAGCTGGCATGAGTTATCTTGTGTTCTCTCAATGGAAAGTTACGTTTTCCTTCTATGACAGCATGCACTTGGGATACTAAAATAACTTTCCAGTACCTAATTAAGCTTCCACTTCCTTATTGGGAATAGATGGTGGTACAGAAAGCTTGGGATCTGCCCGATTCAAATAAACAGGCAGTCAGGGGATATGAACCAAGAATCCTGACTCCTAGGTCCCCCCCGGCTAATACCAGGCAACCCCAAATCACCTGGATGTAGGAACAGACATCTGTAGTGGACTGACATTTATTCAGGGATTGAGGCCCAAAGCTAAGGAAAGCTAATTGAAATGCTTTAAATAATTTTTTTGTCACTAGTAGCCTTTCTTAAAAAAAAAAAAAAAAAAAAAAGGTCCCCACAATCATTTCTATAATTTATTTCTCAGAGTTTTCATTTTTTTAATGAAACAAGTAATTTTAAAAATTTTCTTTCCTTTTATTTTTGATACAGTCACCCATCCTGGAAACAGAGGAGAGGCAGGAAAAGCATGACAGTATTCCAGGGAAGAAAAAATTCCTTTCCAGAGACTGGAAAAAAAATTCCGCAAAGTCTGTAGCAATTCTTTTCTAAGGTTCTAGTCAATGTACAGGAGATGACAACAAAGTTCATCCCTGTATTCTGAATTTACACTTCTACTGTGGTGAGTCAATTGGTTTAAAATAGTCATTCCCTCCTCCAGCTAATTCTTCTTCCATTCCAGTGCTGTCTTTATTTGCCATTTTCAGAAACCGTGCAATGACTTTGTATAATTGATGAGACCAGTCATTGCCTGCAACTTATAATGGAGAACTTCCCTCTGGTTTTGTCTATGAATAGATTGAAAAGAGATCAAATAAATAATCTGGGATTTGCTGTTGGTCACGGTAAGCTCTGTGTTGTTATTCATAATACTTGCAGTGGTTATATTCACACTTATTCTATGAGTTTGTGAATATGTGTAGCACTCCAAGTGTAATCTCCAAAAAGTTATTTTTTCAGGCATATTTATCTATCTGTAGAAAAGCTTTTATATATAATTCTTCTGTTATGTACTTAGCTTTTACAGAAATGTTTCTTCACTGAAGTTGATGATGGAGTTAGTCTTGAAATGAATCAGGACATGTTAGGATTGTCTAGTTTATGTGACCCTGAAATACTGATTTAGTAGAGCTAACCAGGAGATCACAGAGTTATATCAAGGCTACAAGTAACTTCTTATATTGTGAGCATCATGAGAGTCCTGAACTGAACCTTGGAGGAAGGTTGATTTTAGAGGGGTGAAACTAGTTATACTTGTGGGTAGAAAAGATAAACATGGGGATATGTGACCTTGCAAAAGCAGCATTTAAGTAAAATAAAATCACTCAAACCTGGCCTTCCCTCTCAAGGAATTTGGTCTTACCTTTCTCTTTTTTTTAAAAAAAAAAAAGTAATAAAAAAATCAAAGCTACATTAACAGAGGCTCTGACTGGAAATGCATTGCAGGCTGCTAATTTTCATCAAAATTTGTTTGTTGTTTGCTTGTTGTGTGTGTCTTGTTTTTTTGTTGTGATTTTTTTTTCTCCCCAATTTTAGCATTTTAAAGCTTGTCTATCCTTTGTACCAAATGCACGAAATAAAATCAAATATAGGGTGGGGTATCTCTTCTGGCTGCTAATGGAATTATTCTGTGCTTGAGTGAGCCTAATTTCTTACTGACTTAAGAAATTCAGCTGTCAAAAGCTAAGAGATGTTTATACTTTTCTAAAGATGAACTACAAACCAAATAGCAAGGAAGTTGGATCACTTTGCTAAACAAGATTTTAATTTCTCCTAAGTAGTTTCCTTGAATTGGGTGTCACTTTGGAGGAGAAATTTTCATCTTGCAAGGAGATATTTCTGGTGTATTACATCAGACAGGAATTTAGGTGGCAATAAAATGAAACCTTACAAATAAGTCCTATATTTCCTTTGTAAAGCTACTACTTGGTAACATATCAGTATTGAAAACACTAATTGTATTTAGAGGACTGATTGTCTACTGATTAGGATGTAAGGCTAAAAGCTAGGAAATTAAGGATGATGTCCGGGGCTCAGTGATTCTGTCAGAAAGCTGCTGGTTTTTAGGATTTACACCACAGCTTGACCCTTTTTTGTTGAACCTTTTGGAAGCTGGGATAAAGTCCTGGAGCTGTGGGATCTAATTCCGATACCAGCATCCTGGGCAATGGATCCCAAAGGGGATTAAACTTTCTCCCTTTCTGTGCCTCGAGTGCATTCTGACATGGAAAGACCTATGTCAGACTGGGTTTTACAGCCTTTTCTGGAGTTCAGTGCCTGTATTGTTCCTTCCCAAAATGGAGGCAAAATCACTTTTTTTTTTTTACACCCCCACCACCCAAAAAAACCCAAAAAACCCCACCCAAACACCTGTTTGATTTACATCGAGCAGGAGCTTCAGCTGGTCCCCCACTGTCACCCCTTCATATAGACCACTAGCAGCTGGGTCTCTTACCAAAAGCGTCCCACTACGAACATCTCCTACTTTCCAGGAAAGGGCCTAGCTGCCTGGCCATCAGCTGTTCCAGGAAGGGCACAGCCCTCCTGCCAGGTAGCCAGCCAGGCAGGACAGGGTTCAGAGCCGCGGGGAAGGAGAGGAAGAAGGGGAAAATAAGGAAGAAGAGTGAGTGTGACTATAGTTTAGTGGGTCAGACATACCTCTGGGGAGATGGGCGACTGATCTATCATAGTGAAAATGCCAAGGAAAGCATTGGATTTAGGTCCTGCATTCTAGTCCTGCTTTCCTATTCTGACTGATAGGCTGATATATAAAAAGTAGGTGCTGCCTTTGGCTGTGTTTTAAGTATTAGAAGTGCTATAGGTTTGCTCTGATTGCACCTGTGGGATGAAGCTTAATATGGAAAATCAGTAGAGCAATGCCTAGGAGAAGGATGCTGATGGGGCTGGGAGGCCCACCACTCTGGAGCTAGCCCCAGAGGTGTGCAGAGGAGGCAGGCAACTAAGAAAGGTCTGCTGGCAGAAATGTCATCTACAGGCTTGAGAAATCTGTGGACTAGACGTGGGCTTGGAGACTCAGCCTATGGTACATAAACTCAGTGTGGGTGCTCAGTTTCATCCATGGATCTGGCCTTAACCTGTGTGTGCCTCTAGTTTTTTATCTGTAAAATTTGGAAACTGCTATACCTAAAACATGAGGATAATTAAATATGATTTAATCCAGGCCTTCATGCAGTTAATGTAAAGATACTTGTGAGTTGTACAGGCCTCAGTGCAGCTCTTGTAAATAATTGCAGAAGCACTCCAGGATCCTTCTAATGGAATGTGCTATAGTCATGGTGAGTATCTAAAATATTTATTCTAATAAAAAATGCTAAATTTTGATGGGTAGCCTCTTTTATTAGTAGTAAGAAAATACTTGTGTGAGCTTAATCAAAATAGCATGAGAAGCAGGGAGATACAACAACAATCCTTGTCTGTTTTCGGAGTTGTGGTGGTGGCTACATCATCTACCAAATACATACACATTTGCGTGAACTCAAGCAGTGTTATTACAGAAGAAATCCCTTTCTTTAGAATAGTACCCCGTTGCTACTGCTGCTTAGTGAACCCAGCACTACGCTAGAATCCAGGACGGCTGCGCTCTGGTGTCAGCTCTGTCACCGGGTTGCTGAACGGTCTCAGTCCCGTCACTTCTTGCTGTCCAACTTTCTGTGAAATTAAATTTTATTTAATATTTTTTTCAAAGTGCTTTTCCAGGGCTCTCTGTAAGAGCAAATGGTTGGCTTCGTTTGCAAAATAAGCAGCTCTCCCAGCCCACGCACTGCAGGAGGAGGCCTTGGGGTGTGCTAGAAATATGGCCCAACATAGCCCTGGTCCAGCAAATCACAGGGGTGTGGGTACAGCCCTGACTCCTGAGTGGTATCACTGATTCAGTGCATCATATTTTGCTGCTGCTGGAGTCCTGTCTTCACCTGGAGACCTGCTACCTCAAAGAGCAGAAATAAGAGCAGGCATCTGCTCGGATCAAAAAGAAGGAGAGTAACTTTTCACCACTGAGACCTGTTATGAGGCAGTTTACAAACACGTGCAAAATAGAGTCTGTGGTCTGGGTAGCTCAGAGGTAGGCTCAGCCATAAAGTGGAGTAAAGTTAGTTTGGAAGAAAACTCAGGAAAATGTAGGACTTTTAACAATAATGTTTACTTCCTTTTGGCTGCTTTACACTTTCTCTTCAGTTTTTGTGTATTTTAGTACCTGCAGAGGCTGAATGAAAACTATCTGGGTTAAACAGTGACTGGGGAGGAAAGGGTTACCTTAGGTTGAAAAAAAAATATAATATTTCTTCTTATTGTATCCCACTGTATCAAAAATATCTTTGAATTCTTCTGGTTTCTTATTGTCTGTTTAGATCATACACAACACCCATTGTATGTTCTAACCAGTCTTAATTCTTTGCAAATGTTCAGCCCTAAAATTGCCTGTGTTTCCAGTCCCACTGTCATAAAAGTAATTGACTTCATAGAGTTATTATGCATTTGCCTAATTATTGATATTTCTCTCCCCGTATGATGCTAATGTAACTTTTACTTTTTCCATCTTGGATTTATTCCTGATTTTCTTGTATACTTTTTTTTTTTTTTTGGTCCTGGCAGTATGTTGGCTTGGGCTCCAAGTATCAAATTTAACTGTGACAGGGTGTCTATTCAATTCCAAAGTTATTTTCCATTCTTTATTTTCCTCAGTATTGACATGGGACACAGTTCCAATAAACAGTTCGTATAGCATAGTATCTCTGACGACATACGCATTTCTGCGAGCTGGGTTTTGGGGTTTTTTTTCCATCTCTGCATATATTCCCATATGCAGAAATTGTATTTGTCGGATATTTAGTAATATATCTCCCATAAACTAAACTTTGCCTGAGTTTATTGCTCACTGGTTGCACAATTGTTCTTTATTAAAAAACTCCTTCTAGTTTTTTAAATAACATTCTGTGCACCTCACCTTCAGTTAGTTTTACTATGTGACCTTGCATAATGAAACCCCTCCAGTACCTCAGATAAATAGCAATGTGCAACTGCTCAGCTTCCAGAAGGGTGTTGGGAGATTTAGTGCACTAGCTTTGGGATATGCAAACAGCCCTGCTTAGCTCAAAGATAAGATGGCCCAAATAATTCAAAGATAAGGAAATACAAAAGGGAGGTTCTTACTAGCAACAGAGGGTTGTGAATTAAACAGTGGATCTTGGGGTTTGTTTTTAAAACTGCTGCCTAGAAAATGTCGATTGGAGGAAATTACTGGGCTTTTTTTCTGTTTACAAAAATACACGTGAATCTCACAGTAGTCTGAACATTGGTACTTGACATGCTTGGTAGCCATTGCTAAGGTTTTCACTGGCTCTAAAATGAATGCATTCAGGAGTTTGTGAATTCTTTGTCCAGTCTCACAGAGGTAAAATTGAGTATGGCGCATTTAAATTTAGTATTTTGAAGGTGTAAGAAGGACTTAACTGATGCAAGACCCCTGTGTTGGACCTCTGCAAGGGGACTGGGTAGGCAGTAGTAAGTATCTGAAGCTGGAGTCAGGAATATCTTCTGAATGATGTCACCTTCTCAGTGAATATAATCACTTATGTCATTCACTTGCTGCTTTTGAACAAGGAAAAAAATCTCTAGTAAAAATACAAGTCCATTCATGAACAATTCATAAATAGAGAAGGAAGGTAATATCTTATTTAATAAGTGACACCAAATAATTTGTTCCATCCGCATTTTTTCAGCAACGTGGTTAACTCAGTTGAATTGTATTTCCTGACATTTAATGAGTAATTTCTGGTATATACATTTAACCAGGAAAAACAGGAAATTCACCTCTATAGAGAAAGCCAACAAAAGACCTGCATGTTGTGACAAAGTTAAAACTGTAGTAGGAACTTTAACATATTCATTTCCTGGTTTCTTGTTATATTAATTATGCATCATTTGCCTGCCATTAATTGAAGCCCAAGGCTTTCACAACAGGTGTGTGAAGTTGGCCTTATGTTCTTGTCAGACAGACACTCAATTAAATAGTCTGATTTTTCAGGAATACTGGATATACTTCAGCTCCCTTTTGCTGAAAAGCTGCACTTTCAAAAATCACATGATAGGTGTTGAAATTAATTTCCCAAATGGCAGCTGGTTTTAAACACTGGGACTGCACCAAACCCAAAAAGTTAGTTGAGGTTATTTTGTGAGAACAGAATGTGCTGCTTTTCTTCAGTTTATTAATGCATCTGTGGTCAACCTGTTAGTAGAGCTTGTCTCTGTGTATGGCTACCATTGCATGCTTTGGAGATGGGGCAGCAACAAGCTAGGCAACAATAAAATAAATTCTTCCCTTGCTAGTTTTTGAATCTAACTGCTCGCAGGCAGTGATGAGTGTGTACTATGCAGTGTATAGGCTGTAGCCCCTCCAAAATGAGGTTTGTTTATTGGTTTTGATTTTAGCGTACAACATTGTAAAAACATTTTTCACCCTCCCGGTCCCTTGGCTTCATGGGAAAGAGCTACATCTGGGACATGAGGCAGGTCATCACCAAATCCCCATAAAACACCCCCCAGATCATTTTCTCAGGGTGTTCTCTGGGCATAGTAGCTTTGTGAGCTGTAAAATCAGTGGTCCACACCAGGAAGAATGATTTGTGACTTTTGCTGTACAACCGCAAAGGACTTGCATTTATGTGAAGGGCTGGTGTTACCTGCTAGTGTTGCTGCATGCTTCTGGCATCAAAGGCCAGAATATAACCAGGCAGACAGTAAGGAATCTGTACCCATTAATGTCTCTGTGAAATAGAGAGAAGGGGTCAAAAACCACATCCTCAGCCCTCAATAGCTAAAAAAAGCTCTCCGATTTGCTGATAGCATTCATGAGGCAGACACTGAACAGCCCTTGGTATTGTCTGCAGCACAGCTTGCTTGGTAAGGTATGATGGATTTAGTGCTCTCAGGAAATGGTACAAATACCAAGAGATTTAAGCAAATCAAGAGCTATAATAAACAAAATTATTAAACTAAAAGTGGTGTGTGTTCAAACAGGTCTCAGTAGTTCCTCTTTCAGGGTGAAACTGTGGACATTTTTAAGCACTGGAAGGGTGAAGTCCTCAAACAGCCTCTTGATGCAGGTATTGGGGCAAGGAAGTTGAGTTGTCTTTCTATCAGTCTTGGTAAACTTGTAATAGGAATTATTTAACAGAGATGGAGTCATCCTGGATTTTTGGTTTTTAAAGCGTTGCTATCCCTCAAAGGATGCTGAAATGAAACTTGGGCACTTTCTGCTTGTTAAGTTGTCAAATCCTATTGATATTGTAAGGGTTTCCCTAGTTGAGTCTTACCAAGACCCAAAAAGATGTTTCTCTCCTTAAAATGCAACCTGTGAAGCCTCTTCATACTCCTCTGAGGAATGGCCAAAGATTGTGGTAGGAAAAGGCAGGCCACTCCTGGTGGTGCTGGGAAACCTCTCAGGTTCTTGGTTGCACGACTCACCCCGCTGGGTGGAGATGGTCAGCTTGGCAGTTGTATGACCAAGTCAGATGGAGAGGAGCTGCTGAAATGGTTTGGCCTTCCTCATTAGTCTGGGAGACTGTTTCTTGTGTTTATCCAGGCACTTTCACACCACAGATCTGCTTCTGCAGGGAGCCAGCATGTGGGTGGTTTTGCCCTTTAGGTGTTGGGGGCACCTTTGTGAATTATGGTGCATATAAAAGGAGACTTCTGTATCCTTGTGGGCAGTGACATGGTTCCTTGTGATTTCAGGAAACTGAATGTGATGATCCACCCATTCACTGCCCATCACATACATACATCTAAATTAGATAACACTCATACCTGTTCAACAAATCGAAGAATGGGGTAAAGGTTTTCCTTAAATAACTACAAAGAAATTCACCATTGTTTCTCTTTCTAAAAAAGTCAATCCACCTCAGTTTAGTCAAATGAAATTAAAGCATTGTATATTTTTTTAAAGTTATAGGGTAGATATGCTAGAATTAATAAAATGAGATTCAGTAAAAGAAAGATGTTAAGTGGTTTGTAGCTATAGAAAAGCTCTAGACATTTCATCTGTAGAAAATGAGTAGATTATGCATCTGGAATGGAAAAAAGCGAGTATCTTTACACAAACTAATGTGGTAGGTTTGAGTCATCCACACAAGACTTGATTAAACTAATTAGAATTCCCCAGAGAACCATAATTCCATACATTGAGTTGTATAAATGGGAATAGTCACTTGTACCGCAATCTTCCATAGTCCTTGGCTGCAAAAAAAAGATTTATTCATTCTGGAGTAGTACAATTCTTTTAAAAGGGCATATAGCAGAAAAAAGAGTAAAGCATGAACAACTAGAATAGCAGGTTTGAAGGTAAGAACTAAAAAAGTGATTAAAACCAGGCAAGGTTTGATGTGGAAAACAAAAGTCTGGGAGGAGACATGCAAATACCTACTCAAACAGGAATGAGTGTGTTAGGGGGATTAGGACTCAGTGGTTCATTACCCTCAGGTAAGGAGGGTAGAAGACATGAATCACCACTTGGTCAGGGATGATGCAGCTGTAAGGAGCCAAATTCAGGCCACTTTCCATCCCTTCAGCAGAGCTGTTCCCACTATGCTTACCAATGAGTTTGGAGCAGGGAAAGGGTAGGGAGGTGCAGAGGGGCCGGAGCTGGGGATTTTCAGTGGTAGTGGACAGGGAGATTTGCATATGCTAAATCAGTCAGGTTTAAAATGCTTTTCCGGAATTCATCAGCGGTTCCTTCTGTCCCAGGTGGACCCCTCTGTTGAGACATGCCTTCTCTTCTAATACATATAAAAAGTCCCCTAAAATATCATAATGGAGTTGCATGGTTGTCCATAGACAAAGTCTGTGCTGCAAACAGTCTGAGGTAGCATTATCATTGCATTTTTAGCATTAAGCTTTGTGGATCCAAGTTAAATCTTCTGACTGCATATGCCACAACTGGGATGAGATGCACTCTCTTTCCTCCTGTTCCTTTGTTCTCCTTCTCTTCTTTGTTTCAATAAAAGCTACTGCAGCATACGCATATCAAAAACCTGAAAGTTGTCTGGCACTTCAGATCAAGGAATGGATTCAAATGCACTGCCTCAGGATATGTGTCAAGTCACTGCGCTTATCTTGCTCTTATATTACTGATTTTCTAGTTTTCACTGGGGGTAGCTTCTGCTCTTACTTATCAGTGTTCAAACCACGAGCAAGAGAAGCTGGTGGAGGATAGCACCTCCATGCTGAAATCGGGCCGGCTTCCCTCTTTCCTTTGAGTTGCAAGGAGAGGGAAAAATGAGATAGGGAGCCCTGGGAGGTAAGAGTGAAACTGGCCTGATGTCCACCTGGTAGCAGTATTCCATTATTACTATAATTGTTATTATTTCTATTTTCAACGATAAATGAGGGGTACTATAGATTCCTTTAAATGACTACTGAAACCAACAATAATATGAAAAACACAGGCTGGTGCGTGAGAGAGCATGCTGATGCCAGTATTTTCCCAAGAGTTAATTTTTCTGCCTAAATGTGAATGCATTTTGTGACTTCCAGTATTTATTCCTGCAGTCGACAGAGTTATATTTTTAGCCTCTTTCTCCGGAGTTACTTTGATAAGTTTTCAGAGCCCCTTTGGAAAATCTAACAAAACAGAATAATGTAGGATACATCTAAATCCAGCAGACCTTTAGAAACAGAAATTAATGCTCTGAAAATCCTTCTACCAACGAAGCAAAACATGTGGGCTAACAAAATATTTAATCAGACATATTGCATGCACAGGGGATATGCATGTCTGTGTTTACACTGTGATTCAGGTCTGGTTAGAGGCAGTGGGTAGACAGCTGTTTTTGACATAGTTTGTATTTTCTTTATATATGTGTATGTAGGTTTTGGAAGATTCCACCTGTATCTGCTTGTAAATCTAGGACATTATTTTTTCAAAGTGGGTTTATTTTTAACATGTGCTTATATGTATAAATTAGTGGGAAGTATTAAAAGAAAAAAACTATAAAATTTATGAGGAATTGAGGTTTTGTGAGATGTTGCAACCCTGCTCTGTCTGTAAAGGCCATATTCTGGATTTGGAGGGTAAATTGACAAAGCACTATGCCCCAGGCTCCAAAAGCCATTTTGAATCTGCAGGTGTCCACACCTGTATGAATTTGCCAGAACTGAGGGCAGAAGTACTGGCTTTGGGGTCTGAAGCCAGGTAGCGCAACCCTGGCTCGACGCTAAGGTGTCTATCCCTGACGTAGGGACCCTGTTAGTGTCTCTGAGGAACAAACACCGTGGCAGTACCGATGCCGGCTTGGGCTTTAGGGTCACTGCAAGGTCTGCCCTGGAAGCAAAGAGTCAACTTCTCCTTTACCCGTGAGATGTGCATGCTTGCACAACATCAACACTTTTTGCATGATGAGTGAAGGTACAGTGGGTTCAAACGTAGATCCGTTAGTAATTTGGGGTGTAAAATGAAACACATGAAATGAAATGAAATACAGAGTATTCTGGAAAATGAGCAAAGAGTTAACAGTCTGGAGTTAGAAGTCAGGAGATTTCTGACCCTGCCATGATCTCTCTGTGAGACCTTGCACAACTCCTGTTACCCTTCTGCCTCTGTTTCTCCATTTATAAATAATTTCCTGCCCTGTGTCATATGAACCAGTTCATGCTTGGGCAGTTTTGAACATTAAACACTCTTAAAAAGGCTAAGTAGTATTATATAATAATACCTTTTTCCCTGGTGTGATGAAGCCCGAGTCTGTTCTCTGACTTGACGGCAGGAAGGAAGGCTCACTCTGAACAGACCAAAGTACATGAGGGATTGATTAAGAAAAAGAAGTGGGGGAAGGAAGGAGGAGAAAGGCAGTTGATGGGGAGAGGCCAGCAGTGGAGAAATGTCGATTAATTGACACATCTTAACACAGTGGAAAGCTGAATCTGACCTTAAGTAAGGTAACACGAGGCTCATATACAGTGGGAAATCCTAAAAGCAGTTTATTTCAGGAGTTATCCTGAGGCTTGAGTAACAGAGAAGCAGCAGGAGGAAGCAGATCCCAGCACGTTGAGCTTCATCAACCACTGACCTAACTAGCTGCTGTTACAAAAATGGACCAGAACCGCTATGTGGAAAATACTCTTTAAAGCAAATGTGTGCCTCTCCTGGCAAGTCATGCACAGTTCTTAGCTTTACCAGATTGCACAGCTGAACAACAGCTGGGTACACAAGTAGTCGCTTGTATCTGCAGGCTGGCTCTAGGGCTACGTCAGACTCTAACATGCTAAGACTTTGTGCCATGTGCCAGATTTTCTTATGTCAGAAAAAGGGTAAGCTTCTCTTCAGCATATTTTAGAAGAAAATATGATCTGTGATAATGTAGGAATTGCAAAAAATAGTTTAAATCTAATAAATAAGAAGGGGTCTTAAGACATATTTTCATCCTTTCAGTTTAAAACTTTGGGAATATCTGTTCAGCAGTATGTGACGAGGAATAGCAGTGTAAGCTGTTATATCTAGGATTGAAGAGAGAGAGACGCACAGACACATACATACATGCACACTTTCTAGATGTGAAAATGCAATAGTTTAAGATCGTGACTGAGGGTGGAAGAGCTTACAACAAGATATCAACATAGTGTAAGTAACTGGGAGAGCTGTGCATCACTAAAGATCAAGACTGAAAAGTTGAACCTGATGCCATGAAAAAAGGGCAGTCAGTGAAGGTATCCAAAGAGAGCTATTGTATTTAGGGTAGCAGGTAAAGGAGGTAATGTTTCCAATTCTGTTTTACATGGACATCAAGAGCAAGAGAGGAGGAAGTTGTGGCTGTCAGGAGACAAATTGCTGAAGGTCTGGATAGGTGAGTGGACACAAAAAAATCTGATTTTAGCAGGAAGGAGTAATGGGAAGATACAAGATGCTGTAAACACACTCTCATGTTACAGGCCCTATTCAGGTGAAAAAGGGAAGAGCCAGGAGCCTTTCACATATTTAAGTTTTGCTTAAGTTTTAAGGAGTTTGCTAAATTTTGGGTTGATAGTGAGATGACAAAGGAAAGCACAATGGCTCTGTAAGATAAGAAAACGTACTTGGACATTTTATGGTTGTTGAAACAGATTAAACTTGAGATTACTTGAAATAGCCACTGTTTTACTATGTCTTGCTTCAGGAAATTACTAACCAGAGGAAATAGCCAGGTCTAAGTAAATATAGCAAATGAAAGCATGAGGAAAAATATGGAACTTCAGGTCTAAATGTAATGTGTGAGAAGCTATTTTGGAGGAAGAAAGTTTAATCTGATCCTAACCCAAACCATCTGTGTCTGTCTTTACTTTCACTACTCTTATCTCTGATCAGAGAGTATTGTCACAACACTAAAATTTGAGATCGAAATCAAAAGTTCAATTAATGCTGACTTCACATTCTATGTAATCACTTAAATTCCAGGTTTTTTATCTTCACCTGTGTATACATCCTCCCTTCCCCCTCTGCAAACCCAAGCCACGTGTGCATACCTGGCGGATTTCTATTCAAATAAATTTTGGTTTGTTTTGCTTTCCTTGCTGTTACTAGACACCAGTGAGGCAGTTTCTTAAAGGTCAGCCCTTGCTGCCATCCACCTTCAAGAAAGGGGGGGAAATTATGCATCTTCTGCCCAGACTCAGTTGTGACAGTGGTGGCCCAAGCTGGGCAGAGTGACACCACTTACACACTGTAGTAGCAAATCGGTTGCTGTAGCAAGGAGCAAGAAGTTGTCTTTCCAGTTTCAGGCAACATTTTGCAGTTACAAACTTGTAACAGGGGCTACCGTATTTTTCCCTGTGCAGATACCAGCAGCCTGTTAAAAGCTGACGACATGGGAGATCTAATGCCCCTCTAGATCTCATGGGACTGCAAAGAGACGCTATTTCTAGCTCTGTCACTGTACGGCATATCTGGCTAGGGCAAAAGAGCTTCTCTGGGCTTTTTCTGTGCACTTTGGACCAGAGTCTAAGAGCTCCTGAACACCCCAGCCACCACCCTCAGGGGCCATCTGAGGCTGTGGGTGTACAGAACTCCTTGCCTAAGGATACCATGCTAAATGAGAAAGATACTTGTTACAGGAATGCTGCCGTAGCCAAATAAACTCTTAACCACAGCCATTATACTTTTAGTGTATTCAAGTGCTACAGGCCTCTGGGACACTCATGGCTCCAGAGAGCTCCTAGTCCCATCTTCCTTCTGGGTGAGTCTGAATGTTATGAAGCCAGATGGGGCCACCTTGCTCTTCTGTCTCCTGCTCGTCCCACTGGCTTGGGAATACTGAAAGCAGCAACACATGCTGAAGGAGTCTCTGCCAAGCACTGCTTTCACAAGTGTTGGCCTCTTCCCTAGTCATACTGGCATTTCCTCTGTGGAAAACTATTTCTCTACAGGATTCAGAAGCATAATCAGTTGAAGTTAATAGCTGCAGACTGCCGCCTCAATAGGTTCTCAGTCATAGCCCTTCACTGGTGTGTCAAGCAGCTTTTCTGGGCAGATTTGTTCTCTGGCACATATTTTAATACATTTCTGTTTCTGTTTTGTTTTGGACATGCGTTCAGTAGAACGTGAGGCAGATTTGCCAGTTTAACACAGACATGGCTTACCCTGTCACACCACCTTCTGAGGGTACATCAGCCAGCATGTGCAGATAGAGCAGTGAAAGGGACCCCAGGTTGCTTTTTATTCCCAGTTCTTGCTGCTGACCCTGTTGCATGACACTGTAAAATCATTTAGTTTCCTCTGCCACCCTGCATTTGCCTTCCTTATCCATTGTGCTCATCATGCTTTATATCTTTGTACAACATCCTGCATTGCAGCTGATCCTAGTACCTTGGCTGGGATCACCAAGTCCCTGCGACGCTACTGCAAGTAGTAGTACTCTCTGTCACTGCTCCTTATAATTGCTAGCAGGCTGAGTATAAGCATGTGTGAGAGTGTTGTGCAGCTAGATGTGTGGCCTCTCCCATACCTTATACCCCAAGGCTTGCATGTGGGGGGACTTACATGTCCTTCACAGCCACATTTTTTGGTAGTGCTGTCATTATCTCATACTAAATAAAGGCTATAGGTTGTTTGTAAATACACTGTTTACTTAGAGGGAGCTTAGAGGAGGAAGTAAGAGAGAAACCTATAAAGCACTAGTGATTTGCAAGTGAAATGAAGAAAATGTGGGCACAACCTGGAAGCCATCTTCTCTTGCCTACACTACCTTCCTGTGTCATCATCTGCTCCCAAGGCATTAACTCTCCTCTACTCTTCATGTACCTTTCCTGCCACCTGGCCTTGTGACAGCCCCATTTAAAGTCTATCACTTGAAATTTGACAGAAGGAGAAGAGATGTAACTCTAAAATGACTGGCTCTTGCTTATTGCACCTTCATCTCTGAAAAGCCGGGAACATTCTTCAATCGCGGTATGTTTTCCCTATCTTATTTTGAAGGAGGTAAAACACTCTCTTACTGTGATTTGCTTTGATAGTCTTGTTTCATCCTACTCACTTCTCTGTGCTTGCTTACTTCAGCCAAAATACAACACGCTTGATTTTGGTAACGTTGAACAACATGTTTGCAAGCAACTTGCAGATAGTGAGATCTTCCTCAAGTGCCTTCCCGATTAAGGTATCATCATGTTGCTGCCTTATTTATCTTCCTTTGCTTTATAAGAGAGTGAAGGATTTTAATGTTTATGAAGGTTGCAGGTTTACTTAATTTCAGAGAGGTGAACCAAGCACGGTCCTTGAAGAGGCCTTTGTGTAAGAATGAAAGGCCAGCTTTATAGAAGGGGCAATAGTTTGAGATTAGAAGCTCCCTCTAGCCATCACTTGTACTGTTCTCCAGCTGTGATAAGAATAGTAGCTTCAGGGTGTAAATTTCTAGCACATTTGTTCAAGTCTAATCTCTTTTACACCTCCTTGCTTTTATTTTCTGGGCATGTGGGTTGGGTTTAACTGAGCACTTTTTAATGCATCTTTTCAGCCCTTCAGGATGGGGTCCAGCACTACGAAGCTTTTGGTGCCAAAGTAGTCTAGCAGCTACAGTAATTGAACGCATGGAGATCGGGAATGGTTTTGAGAACTGTTTGCTTGATTCAAAGTCCAAGGAAATCAATTGCAAGATTTAATTGATGTTTATTCAGGCGCTCTGAACATGCATTTTTTTTTTTTTTTTTTTTTTAACATCATCATTTTCCCTTCTGTCAGTTCTGTCCTGAACACAGGGTCTATTCCAGGTCCCACATAACATCAGCTGCAATAAATAAGTGGAGAAACTATTCACACTTCACACGTGAGAATGTGCCCTCATTTTACAGCCCATCTATCAAACGTAAACATACTCCAGCTCGGGTATGGATGCAGACCAGGAGGATTTATGATCCCAACTCCCTGAACACAGTTTTAATAAGTGCTACTACAAATATTGCAATAATATAATACATTTTAATGTGTTGGAATGCAGTCCTTGGGGGTCTGTGGGCATTTAAAAAACCCAGCCTAAATACCTAAGCCAATGTTTTAATAAAGCAGCTAAAAACCCTTGGACTGAGATCATCTAACAGCATTGAACTCAGCATTCATACAGGAATGGTTTGTGGATTTAGGGTACTAGAGGAGCTGTTCACAGGTGGACAGATTTGTACAGAGGTTGAAGCTGCTCCAGCCACGCACAAGGTGAAGGAAGGGATATAAAAGTTTTGGCAGAAATAATGTGGGTCTCCTTTATAATTTTCTATATTTGGGTGTAAAGTTCTGTTCAGTAAACAGATGCAGTAACGTAGATGCAGAGGACCTCTGTTGCTATAAAGAGATGCAGTTTGGTGGGTTTTTTAAAATGAACTGATGAAACAGAGAACGCAAGCATGAGGATGAGCAAAGACTAATTCTAGGAGTTGTGGGGGAAGAACTCCTAGGACCTCATGAGCTACCATGGTCTGCACAGCAGAGCACCACTCACTAACCAGCGTGCTGCAGCAGGGCTTGAAATGCTGCTGGCCAAGACTGCCGTGCAGCTGGCAGTAGTGTTGCCTTACCTACATGGCATTGAGCAGAAGCTTGGTGTATTGGGTTTATGTGGCAAGGTTTTGGTAAGAGGGGGGACTGCAGGGGTGGCTTCTGTGAGAAGATGCCAGAAGCTTCCCCCATATCAGACAGAGATAGTTCCAGACGGCTCTAAGACAGACCTGCTGCTAGCCAAAGCTGAGCCCCTAAGCAACATTGCTAGTGTCTCTATGTGATAACATATTTAAGAAAGGATTAAAAAAATGCTGCACAATAGCAGCTTGAAGAGAGGAGCAAGAATATGTGAGAGAAACAACTCTACAGACATCAAGGTTGGTGAAGACAAAGGGGGGGAGGTGCTCCAGGTACCACAACAGAGATTCCCTCGCTGCCTGTGGTGAAGATGGTGGTGGCACAGATTGTTTCCCTGCAGCCTACGGAGGTTAACGGTGGAGCAGATATCCACTATGTGGCCTGTGGAGGACGCCATGCCAGAGCAAGTGGGTGTGCCCTAAAGGGAGACACTGTGCTTGAGCAGACTCCTGCTAAGACCTGTGAACCCCTGATGAGATCTTCTTGGAAAGAAGTTATGAATTGGTTTGTGTTCTTTACCATATTTTTCCTTGCACTTCAGTAGCTCTTTTCCTCCTTTGGCCTTCATCCTTGATACCTTTCTTGAAAGCGATGGCAGCCCTCTCAGCCATTGTCTTGCTCCTTCCAGTCATTGTCGTCTTCTGTAGGCCCTCCATGCCCCTAATCAACTGCTTAGTCTTTGGTTGCCTTCATCCCAGATGGGATTTATTTTTCTCGAACCAGAGGACTGAGAAATGTCAATAGTGGTACAGGTGAGTTCTCACCAGGGCTTTGCACAATGCTTGCCTTTTCTACAGAAATATCTTGCCTGACACACAAGAACGCATTTGCCTGTATCACATCCATGACTCACAGTCACCCTGTAATCTACTCATTCCTACAGGAACATTTACCTACTCCAGGGTTTCCAAACTGGAGCAGAAACTCATGGCACTTCACCTGACGCTGCGTTACCTATTTCTACCCTGCAGCTCTTCATGCAGGGTTTATTGGTATAGGGGATGTCTCTTCTGCCAGAGCTTCAGCTGGTAGGGAGGATGGGGGCCATAGAACTATACCATGAGATAGAGCTGCTTCTGCCTCACAGATGCCATGAAATCCAGATGTTGACAAGGAAACCTACATTTCTTGAATGGTTTTCTGCAATCTAAATTCAAGAGACCTGACCATGAACTTCACTGTTTCCTACATGTGATGACAGCAAAGCACGAAGGGTGGACCCTGAGAGATGTATTAAGGGGGCTTTCGCCATCAGCAGCCTGATGGAGTCCAGCTCCATGCAGTCATGACTGGCAGATCTAGCCCTCCACCAAAAAGCTATGAGAGGCAAAACACTGGTGGGTCAGTGCGATGCAGTTTGTGGCACCGCTGTCTGTGGGGTTATGCTTTACTCTACAGGAGTGTGAGTAAAGGTTGCTGATGAGTTTTTAAAATGAATTCTGCAGACATTTTAGTGAGGAGCAAGGTTGTTGCTGGTAATGCTGATGTGGGTAAGGAGGTGGCTGGCCAAGTGGCCATCCGTCATGAAAAGGCAGCTGCCTCTCTTTAAGAGCCCCTACACTGGAAGATAGCTGTAAAGAAGGACTAAGAGTTTGCTTTTTCTCTGCCCACCTGAAACCACCTGAGAATGTTGGTGAGATGAAATTACTGATGACATCATTTAGATACAAAGGAACTTATTTTGGTTTGGGGTTTTTTTTGGTGTTTTTTTGTGGTTTTTTTTTGTTTTTTTTTTTTTTTTTTTTTTTTTTTTAAATTAATAAAAGAAACTACGAAAACCTTCTAGCACACACTTGGTAATTAGTTTGCAAAACTGGTCCAATTTGGCAGCTTTCTGCACTGACTATGTCTGTTCAGTTAAAGAATCTCAACATTTTCATGCAAGCTCAGTATGATGAGACAGGCCCTTGCATGTGTCCAAATGCAGATCTGATGAACCAACAGGCAGAGGGAGGTTAGAGACGAATTCTCTTGCCATGAGGGCCCCCTGTCCAGATGTCTTTGAGAAAAAAGACAGTCTTTAAGGAGCAAAGATTTCAAATGGCATGGAGTTTAGGAGCTAAAACCTGTGCTTTGAATTATACTTGAAAATGAACTGGTAGCCAGTGCATTTTAAGACCATGCTTTCCTCTTTGCAAAGGGCTGCACAAGGCAAATGAATGCTGAAATAGCACATCTTGAAATAATTAGCTATAGCTATACTAATTGCATTCCTGTACTGTGGGGGATTGAGCTTTCCCATTTAAAAGGATGTTAAGGTACTTGAACACATCCTAAGGAGGGTACCAAATGTGGGGAAGGGGCTGGAAGGCATGTGCTCTGTGGAGCAGCTGAGGACACTGGCTTTGTCTGGTTTGGACAGAAGGAGGCTCAGGGGAGACCTCACTGCTCTCTGCAGCTTCCCGAGGAGGGGAAGAGGAGAGGGAGGCGCTGAGCTCTTCTCCCTGGTACCCAGTGCCAGGACAGGTGGGAACGGCTCAGAGCTGCCTCCCTTGGGGAGGTTCAGCCTTGCCATGGGGAAACATTACTTTATCGAGAGGGTGGTCAAACCCTGGAACAGGCTTCCTGGAGAGGTGGTCGATGCCCCAGGCCTGTCAGTATTTAAGAGGCATTTGGACAACGTACCTTAATGCCATGCTTAAACTTTTGGTCATCCCTGAAGTGGCCAGGCAGTTGGACTAGATGATCATTGTAGGACCCCTCCAGCTCCTCTATGATACTTCTGTTCTATTCTATTCTATTCTATTCTATTCTATTCTATTCTATTCTTCTTCCTACCCCCTCCTTTCCCTAGCCATACATGCTGAGGAAATCTGACATTTCTTCCCAGCCCTGCACTAGCAGAAGGGATCGAGTGGACAGTTATAGCCTAGGCATTGGCTCTATCATGTTGTGGGAAGGAGGCATGTACCTGCTGATGAGGGTGAGAGCTGTGGATCATCTTGAGATAATTTGACCATCTGAAAGATTTGCAAAAAGCAAGTGTGAAGTGCAGTTTTTGAAAGTCTTCTGTTTGAGCTGTCTTTCCACAGGATGGCAACCCCCCACATCTCTGACCCTAGTGAGACTCAAAGATCAAGCCCTCAGTCTGAAGCAGGCCATGCTCCTCCACTAAATGGTTGCAAATTTTTCTGAGGTGACCAATACTTGTTCATTTCACTGTGGATTTTATTTTGCTCCACATACTCATTTTTAGAAATGCCCAAGTTTTTTCCCGTGGAAAAAACAAGCTAAAACACAAGAGCCTGAGAACAACAGTACCCCCCGAGAGCAAAGGTCCCTCTGGCCCAATGCTCTGTCTCTAAAGGGGCCAACCATCAATGTCTGGAAGTGGTTGAGCCACCATCCCTGGAGATGTTTAAAAGACATAAATGCGGAGCTTAGGGACATGGTTTAGCAGTAGACTTGGCAGTGTTACGTTAACAGTTGGACTCTATAATTCTAAAGTTCTCTTCCAACCTTAACAATTCCATGATTTTATGATCTAAATGACAATACATGAGCAGTGCAAGGCTACTTCTGTCGGGGTCCTGGGGGCACCCATAGGCCTGAAAGACTGGGACTGGCCTCCCCCCGTCCAGGTCCCAGGGGACGTGGTGTCTCAGCTCAGCCCGGGGCCTTCGGTCGCTGCCTGAGCCATGTCGTAGCTGTGCCCGTCTCTGCCCCTGTCTCCTGATGGGCCTGGGAGCTGCCCTGCAGAGGGGCTCTCCCGGGGGG
>KL265807.1:0-26868 GCA_000699545.1 Podiceps cristatus | reverse complement strand
AGGAATGCTCTTTAGGGCAGTGAGATGATGATCAGGCTCCCTTTTTTAGGGGTGTTCTCTGAGACAGTCTTTTCTGCAATACAAAGAGTGGCCTGCAGCCTGGTGACAGTCAGACAGGTGGCAAATTACGTCAGTCACGGGAGTCGTTTAACCATGTATTTGGTCTGTAGGTTTCTTCTTTGACAAGGCAGCCATATATTCTTGAGCAGTATCCCACTGGTGTTAACTGATTTGGGAACCTACTCGTGTTTCACTATATTTTCTTGTACCTGAGTGGTGACACCCTGGCCGGGATTTTGTTCTGGTCCCTGAAACATTTAATGAGAGACCTGGAGCCCACAAGTATTAGCTGGAGAGAGGCACTGAAAGGGGATTTGCCAGTGGGATTCAGGGATAATCCAGGCTTAGCGAAGGCATAGGAATGAAGAGGGACATTGGCAGCTCTCTTTTGACCGATTCAGGAAGGTGAGACTGCATTAGTTCAGACTTGCAGTTATTTATCTACTCACTAAAAACCTAAATACTTTAAAAAAACTCTCACTCATTATTCTTCAAAATGTGGTTGCTCAGACACAATGTGTATTTTTTCCAATGGACAGATACATGAAATTTTCAGGCCTCTGCTGTAAAGAATAGAAAACTTTCTTCAGCATTATGCTTAATATCAATAATTTCTTATGACTGTATTTTTTGTTTTTCTACAGGAAATTTGAAGATAGTCATGCCTATTAGGTTCCTAGAAGATGCAGGTAATTGTTTTATACTGAAAACAAATCATATATTCCCATTCCCTATGTGTTTTCCTGCACTTTGCTAATGTTTCTTCAAGCCCAATTCAGTTTTCCCAGTGTAGGAATGAAAAATATTCCAGTATCTCTAATACTGCAGGTTTTTACCCTTTTCCTCGCTATTGTAAAATCACAACTGTCTTTACAATTCTCACTGTTGTGTCCAGAAAATACCCCGTGTTTGGATAACATGGAAACAGGAAAACTACATTGTTCTTCAAATTCAAATGCTGTACTTGTCTATGAAAATCATACCTCTGAGCATTTCTTCTTTATAATAGAACTGTGGAAATGTAGTACATTTAAGCATAAACAGTACACATGTATCTGGATGGAAAGTTTGACATTGAAACCTGAAATGCTAAAGGCACATAAACACAGTCATAGCTCATTTCTTAAATACGTGTTTTACCTCTAGTAAGATATACTCACTAAAATTTAACATAGTGACTGGAAGATCAAGATGTGGAAAGGTGACCGTAGTGTAGCGTTCAGAATGCTATTTCATATCTCTTTTTTTGACTGTTTAAAAGTAGTTTAAAAAGGTGATCAACATCTTCTTGTAAAACCAGTTAGATGGTCTAAGGTAAGGAGTACCTCACTTTGGCCATCTTAAAACTTGGTATGTACTCCAAGGTAGTCATCTAGGATTTCTGCCTAGCCAACAGTGAGAAACAGGCATCTCCAGAGCGGAGGGCCATGTGTATAGAGAACCCCTACATCTGAAGTACCCATCATGATTTGGAAAGATTTCTCCCCTGGAAGTACTGGTCACCCTCCTCTTACTTCAGAGGAAGGCCAGGTGATTAAAGTGCACGTCTGAACTGTAGGTGAGTAATACTGGATAAGGTCATTCCCACCCACCGTGTTCGGACTTGAGTTTCAGCAGCGATTTGCTGAAAGATCTTTGATAGTAGGTGGCGGAGTTTCTGAGAACTGAGCCTTTAAACTGTCTCCAGAAAGCCTTCCAAAGCTACTGTTCAGTTTGGAAAGTTTAGATCCCTGTTTTCTGTTCCTACGGCTTTTATTGAGTAGTGACTGCGCTTGTGTGTGATCTCTGGAGTCAGTCTTTACTGTGTCTCCTGAAAAAATGGGTTTTTTTGAAATGTAGTTACCTTTACTTAAGTCCGTCAATATTTTTCATGAAAGGCTCAATGAAAGCGCAACTGACTGCATCGATGTTATTTCACACGGCTGTATTAACTGGTGTGTGTGGTTTCTTTGTTTTTGCTTTTTCCTTACAGATAGCTGTGTCACCATGGAAGAGATGAAGAGAACTTTGCTCCAGTAGATCACAAATATCTCCGGGTCATTCTGCATCTCAGTATTTAATAACAATGGAAAATGTCCAAATGCTATAACAAGTCTTTGCAAATGTATCATAAACTGTTTAGGAAAGTTCCTGCCATGAACAGAACTGTATAATACTCACATTAGTGTACAGACACAAATCTAATGCCTATAGACTACTGCGTGGAAAGTTCCAAAGAGAAAGAAAAGTCTGTGAACTTGCAACAGCCCTGGAAAAATGGGAGCAACAAAACTTTAAAAAGCACAGCTTTGGACACGCTCCATGTGTCTGCACAGCTTTCAAGTGAACTAGCACTTAAGACCTTGTGTAACAAAATGGACTCTGGGGACACAGCTATAGGGCAAAAAGCTACCTCAAGGTCTGGAGAAACTGCTAAAGTACCAAGTAGATGGAGGCAAGAACATTCAGCTGTTATTAAGATGAGCACTTTTGGCAATCAAGAAGTACAGAGGCAACCACAAATAGATCACGAGCAAATTGGAAACACAGCATCAGCACAACTTTTTAGTTCTGGGAAACTGGTATCATCGAATGAAGCCGCACAGCAAGTCACGGAGAAGCAATATCCACAGCATCGTCCAAGTCCTTACTCATGTCAACATTCACTTTCTTTCCCACAGCATTCATTGCCACAAGGCTTCTTGCACAACATAAAGCCACATCAGAGCTTGGAAGGGCCTCCGTGGCAGTTTCCTAGCCACTTGCAATCAGTTGCCTCAGAGGACTTGTTTCCGTTTCATATGCATAGCCATAGCGGAGGTTTCTCCAGGAAGAAGATTTCAAGTTTGAACCCTGCATACAGCCAATACTCACAGAAATCTTTAGAACAATCAGATGATGCTCACAAGAAGGAGCACAAACCCAAAAAGCCTGGCAAGTACATTTGTCCTTACTGTAATCGGGCTTGTGCCAAACCTAGCGTACTTAAAAAGCATATTAGGTCTCATACTGGGGAGCGACCGTACCCTTGTGTTCCTTGTGGTTTCTCCTTCAAGACAAAGAGCAACCTTTACAAGCACAGGAAGTCACATGCCCATGCAATTAAAGCAGGATTGGTACCTTTCACAGAGTCAGCAGTCTCTAAATTGGACCTAGATGCCAGTTACATCGATGTGGAAGCTGAAATACATTCAGACGGCGAGCAGAGCACGGACACTGATGAGGAGACCCCGCTACTGGTGGAAGGGTCTGACAAACTGAGCCCTGTCCCACAGCTCCCCCTGGACATTGCTGGCAGGAGCAGTTTTCATTCCTCCATGGAAGAGTCCCTGGTGGGGCCAATGAAAGTTCCCATTTTGATTATCCCTAAAAGTGGAATTCAGTTACCTAGTGAGAGTTCACCATATATTGGCTCCGATATGTTGCAAACCCCATCCTTAAGTACTAAGTCTGATGACTCTCATACAGTTAAACAGCGACTTGCACTAAGACTGTCAGAGAAAAAGGGGCAAGATTCTGAGCAGTCGTTAAACCTCCTGAGCCCACACAGTAAAGGAAGCACTGACTCTGGTTATTTTTCCCGCTCAGAAAGTGCTGAGCAGCAAATCAGCCCACCAAATACTAATGCAAAGTCTTACGAAGAGATTATCTTTGGGAAGTTCTATCGGATTAATCAAAGGACAGCACTAACAGTAGCCACAACAAATCAGGAACACAGTTTAATGGGTAGAAAGGGCAAAGCAGAGCCATTACCTCTTTTAAATAACAGATTAGATATCAAGATGCTTGAAGAACATATTTCTCAGCTGACTCCAACTAAAGAAGAACTCATTGACTCCAGTAATTTGAGCACTATTAAATCTACGCAAGTTTATACAGGCAGCAATACAGAACCTAGACAGCCCCAGACCACCACATCATCCATCAAAAGCGAATCCAACCTGTACCAAGTGAGTCAGCAGGGTGATGTCCCCGTCCTTCTAGAGCCCCCAGTAGATTCCTCCCCTCTTATTAGAAGTAACTCTATGCCAGCCTCTTCTGCAAACAGCCTAAGTATTCCCCCATCTCTGAGAGGAAGCCATTCATTTGATGAGAAAATGACTGGCTCAGATGATGTGTTTTACCCCGGGACCGTGGGAATATCCCACCAAAGGATGTTGAGAAGACAGGCTGCCTTTGAACTGCCCTCTGTGCAGGAGGGGCACTCAGATTCAGACTATCATGGAAGACCTGGGAAAAATATCATTATTGCTTCCAGCAGACAGACAGCAGGTGACAAAGGAGCGTCCTTAAAAGAGAAGAAAGGAGACAAGACCTTTTATGACTATGATGCCAGTGGAAAGCACTACAGGAAGTGGGAAGAATTTGAAGCTCAGAAGCAGAACTACAGGGACTCGCCATCCGTGGGTGGGATGAACAAGGGGGGAGAGTACTTCGTTGATCCGCTTGGGCAATCTCAGGTGGTGCCATCCATGCTTGGAACAACTTTTGAAAACAGAAAGCGCAGGAAAGAGGAGAGTGTTGGAGATGAGGAGGACAGTCCCATGCTTTGCAGCAGTACGAGTGGCACCATTGGGGGAATTCAGCCTTTGGACTTTGATCCCAAATCCCAAATTCAGGAGGTGCCAAGGAGTGGGTTTGCCCTTCAAGGCCTGGACAATGTTGCCCATTGCCATGCGGAGCGTTTTGAAATCTGCAGGCCTTACTTGCAGTCTGGAAGCCCAGCAGCTTCTCTGGAAGACTCATCCTTAACCACAGAGCAAGAAAAGACTGCAGAATCACTGGCTAGAAAGCCCCCTGGAAATGTCATCTCTGTCATTCAGCACACAAATTCGTTGAGCAGGCCAAACTCATTTGAAAGGTCTGAATCTACAGAACATATTGCATGCCAGCAGGAAAAGATCTATTCACCATCTGAAACATGCGAGAACGAGGTTTGTGAGTCCCCAATGAGCCCAGACCGAGCTCCACAAATGGAAAATGCAGACCCCAGTAAGCCATCTCCATCCCAGCAGCCTCAGCCATATCATATGCAGCCTAGGTTGGTTCGCCAGCACAACATACAGGTACCTGAAATTCGTGTCACAGAGGAGCCAGATAAGCCTGAGAAAGATAAAGAAGTGCAGAGTAAAGAGCAGGAGAGACCCACTGAAGAATTCCAGTGGCCCCAGAGAAGTGAAACCCTTTCTCAACTTCCAGCTGAAAAGCTACCACCCAAAAAGAAGCGATTACGACTGGCTGACATGGAGCACTCCTCTGGAGAATCCAGCTTTGAGTCCACAGGTACAAGCCTCTCTCGCAGCCCTAGCCAAGAAAGTAATTTGTCCCACAGTTCCAGTTTTTCAATGTCCTTTGAAAGAGAAGAGAATCTGAAGTTCATCACGCCTCCCAAACAAGATGAGTTTGGAAAACAGTCTGAGTTCTTAACAGTTCCAGCCGGTGCTTACTCACTTTCCGTCCCTGGGCATCACCATCAGAGGGAAATGAGACGCTGCTCGTCTGAACAGATGCCCTGTCCTCATGCTGCTGAAATCCCAGAGATACGAAGTAAATCCTTTGATTATGGGAACCTGTCTCATGCCTCTTCAGCTGGGACACCTACTACGGCACTGTCTCCATCCCGAGAAAGGAAGAAATGCTTCTTGGTTCGCCAGGCTTCCTTCAGTGGTTTTCCAGAGATTTCCCAGACTGATCAGAGCACAGAACAAAGCATAAAGCAGGAGCAGATGGAACATGCACAGGCTGGTCTTCGCTCCTCCCAGCTTGCCTGGCATCACTCCCCTTCCTCTGTACTTCAGCCCATTCAGGTAGATGACTCTGGAAAACAGGCTATTGGCTCTTGTGCTCAGCTTAGTAATAGCTCATCCCACCTCGCCCAGCAACAGACTCTTCTTGCAGACAGCCCAGAAATGTTAAGGACTCCTTTGATCCAACAAGCACCTTATATTCCTAACAAACATCCATCAGAGCAGCAGCAGCTATTTGCACATCAGGAGAAAGTCCCGTTTCCCCCTCTTCATAGCACCTTGTTTCAGTTCCCATATCCAGCTGTCTGCATGGTTCACTTACCACCATCTCAGCAGCCTGTCTTGTGGCAGTCATGCACAGAACCTCTACACTTCCAGCATCATTTTGTGCAACAGCTACAGAAATCTTATGTCAAACAGCCTTTCCAAACAGACGTTCCTCCAAGTTATCACCTGGAACATGCGCCAGAGCTTATTGGAAAGAAATCAGCTGATTATGTGCACGCTAAAGAGCAAGCGTACCAGCATTACTCAGGAACATCTGGGCAGTATTCAAAAAATACTCTTGCTAAGTACCAGTCAGACCATAGCATTAAACCAACAGATACCTCCTCTGAGCAGCATCTTCAGACAGATTTTGACTCCCCGAGTGATGGATCTGTACAGTCTTTGCCAGGAACAGTTGTTCCCGTCAGGATTCAAACCCATGTGCCATCTTATGGTAGTGTCATGTATACAAGCATTTCCCAGATCCTTGGACAGAGCAACAGTCCTGCAATTGTAATTTGTAAAGTTGATGAGACGGTTTCTCAAAGAACATTGGCAACTAATGCAACCATGCAAGGAATTGGATTTAACATAGCTCAGATGTTGGGTCAGCATGGAGGGTTAGAAAAATATCCCTTGTGGAAAGTGCCGCAGACACTACCACTGGGACTGGAGCCACCCATTCCCCTGTGTTTGCCTTCCAGTTCTGACATGGCTTCTACCTTGGGAGGAAGCAAACGAATGCTTTCACCTGCCAGCAGCTTGGAGCTTTTCATGGAGACCAAGCAGCAGAAACGAGTCAAAGAAGAAAAAATGTATGGGCAGATAGTTGAGGAGCTAAGTGCAGTTGAATTAACTAACTCAGATATAAAGAAAGATTTTCCAAGAATGCAGAAGCCTCAACTAGTAAGGCAGAGCTGTGCTACTGAGCCAAAAGAAAGTCTGCCATCCGTGTCATCCTCTTCACCGCTCTCATCCTCATCATCTCAAGATTTCCCACCTGGCAGCATGCCAACAGCTGATGCTTTCCCACTGAGCAGGGAGAAACTTTCCAGTTTTGATTCCACGTCACCAGGGCAGAAGTCCAGTGGCCCTTCTGAAGGAAGAGACTCGCCAGAAGAACTGGATGTGGATGAAACAGCCTCAGATATGAGCATGAGTCCACAGAGGTCTTCATTGCCACCAGGAGAAATTCAGCCAGAAGACCAGCTGAAACATCAAAAATTGCCTCTTGGGATGTTAGTCCAGATGTCATCCAATACCAGTGGGAAAGTCACAGGCTCAACCATTCTCCTGACAGACGTAGCAGATTTTCAGCAGATCCTTCAGTTCCCAAGTCTGCGCACTACGACTACTGTGAGCTGGTGTTTCTTAAACTATACGAAACCCAATTACATTCAGCAACCAACCCTCAAATCTTCCGTTTATGCTTCATGGTGTATAAGTTCATGTAACCCAAACCCATCTGGGCTAAGTACAAAGACCACTTTAGCACTTTTAAGGTCCAAGCAAAAAACCACCACGGAAATCTACACTCTGGCTGCTATGCATAGACCTGGAGTTGGTAAACTGACATCATCAAGTGCATGGAAGCAGTTTGCTCAGGTAAATAAGAGGTTTTAATAAAATTAAATTAGTGTTTTTTATTTGAGAAAATATTAGTAAACTTAGTAAACTATGAAATGTAAGTTAATAATTTTTTTTAAAAACAAACTTTCCGCATTGGGAAACCAGACATTGTTATCTTCCCATGACAACTTTTGAGCCTGTTTACCTTTCTGCAAGCTCTGCTATTTCTGCTTTCTCTGTCTCCATTTTCAAAATCAGATGTAAAAAGTGAAGCTTTTAAAGCTCTCCCTTCACGTCTGCCAGAGCCTGATACACTATCTCCTTTTATTTTGACCTTTTTTTTTGCCATGCCCTGATTCAAACAGTATCAGACACAAACATCCAGGTGCGGTCGTAAGTAAAGATTAAGTCAAAATTGAGTAAGGATCTTCAGATCCATTTAATGTCTTTTACATACTGACTCTTTCTCATGGACTAAGCATTAGATAATGATGCCAGGGAAAATTCTGTAATGGCAATAAATTACCTTCTGAGGCTTTTCCATCTCTATTTTCCATGGGCTTTTTTCAGAGGAGAGATATGGTACTGTCTTTTCTGTCAAGACTCTTGTAAAAATTTGTCCATGCTCCCCTTCTCTCATTCTCTGTCAAATTAAATGGGACAAATTAATTCATCTTACAGAGTTGCACCAAAATGAGAGTTTGGCTTTGACCTGGAATGTTAAAAGTACTTGAAATGAAGTGTGCGTTTATTGTGTGCTCCAGCAGTAACACCCTTCCTTGACTTTGTTCTACAGATGAAACACGAGCCATTCTTCTTGTTTGGCAGCAAGCTTGAAAAGAAAGTAGTGGGGAATATTATAAAAGAAAGAGTAAAAGGAGACATTCATGGAGATAAAGACATTACATCCAAACAAACTGAGCCGATACGAATTAAAATCTTTGAAGGAGGGTAAGAAAATGCAACTGGAAATTTCAAGCTCAGCCTGTCATTTTGAAGAGATTTGAAAGTGAATATGAATGAATTAGGATGTGAACAGTCTCCTGTATTCCTGCCGTGTCTTACAGCTCCAGGCCTCTTCTTTTTTGTGCATATGTCAGTCTTAAAACAAACTACAGGGTACCTGTATACTTACTCTTGGCTCTACTTTGCTATTAGGACAATTATATTTTCTATCTGTGTGAGACCACTCACTCAAAATTGTTACTTTCATTCCTTAGGTCATAAAGAAATGGATAAATGGTTAACATTTTGATATTTTTTTTACCATTTCTTTGTATTTAATGGCTTCCATGAGGCTATCTTTTGATTTTTAGATTCTATGTGCCTCCAGTCACTTGGATGCATTAGCTAGACATGCTTACTCTTATTCTCGTAACTTTTCATTATTTACTGAAGCTGGATTTTGGAGATAAAATGTAAAATAACAATGAAATCTATGGTATCTAAGCCGAATCCGTAGATTGTCACATATAGTTGATAAAGTAATGTTTAATTTTACAATGGCCATCTATCACTCAAGTGATAACAAAAACAAATAACAAAGAGAGGGAAAAAGGAGACTTGAAAGCCCATTAGCTTTGTTTTGAGGCTTATGAACTCGTTATAAAAAGCAGATGTAATGGACACTTGTTTGCCTCTGCAGTACAGTCTAAAATGGAAGATATTGTTTTATTTCTTTCACAGAATTCTGACAAGTTGCAATTAATTTGCCAGTTGTTAGTAGTGAGTAGTCAGGTGGCTGAACAAGATGTGGTTTTCAGTTTTACCAAACTCAAAGGGTCTCACAGCATTTGGTTTGGTTTTTGTTTTTTTTTTTGGGGGGGGGGGTGTAACTAAACAGGTCAGGATGGAGATGTGAGAAATCTGTACATCCATTTCCTTCTCCCATCAGTTTGTACCCTTTAAAATCTCAGTTGTCCTGCATTAACATTATGAGTTTTGGCTCTACCTGGATAGTCTCCAAGAAATGAACATAGGCATTTCTTTGTAGTCTGCAACACTAAAGGAGTATAGCCTAAATCTTGCCTGAAAGCCTGAAAATGTTATTTTGGAGATTGTTATAGGTATCCTGGCAAAGACACACAGATCCTGTCTGTTGTCTATAGTTGTACATTGTCCTAGTACCCAAGCCAGTAGGCTGGCTACACAAGAGTGACCCAAATTCAGGGGTGAGCCTAAGTTTACAAGAAATTTAAGCTGAGCTGTTGCTTCAACTCACACCCACTTTGAAGTATAAAATTTGCCTGCTTCCCGCTATGTATCATTTCTGAATTTGGATCACACAGCTGAAGATAGTCTGCGCTGATGTAAGCTGTGTGATGAGAGGTTGGAAGAGTAAAAGTGTGTTAAGAAAAGCAATTTAAAGGGGGATTCAGCTCAGTGTGAGCTGCAACAGATCACTCTCTAAAACACCTCCACCATCTAACACCTTCTTTAAGAAACTTTGCGTGTTACTTACACCATCTTAAGTTTCCCTGTACTCCAACAAAGTCTATGAAAGTATTTGTGTAAAGGCATATAATTCACATGTCACTTAGAAATGTCTTCTAATAATACTTAGCTATGTTTAGATATCCTTTGAGTAGAACAAAAAGTGAGAAACCTTGACGTGCACATCAATTTCTGGAATAAGGGGAACAAATAATCTGTGCAATAGACTAGGACTTCCCCAATAGGAGCATATAACCTGCAAAGCTACAGTGAATGAGATGATGTGGTGTTAATGGGTCCACTCTTTTGTAATTTTATTGTACATTTTATAGGAATTATTTGTGGAAAAGTAGATTCATTCTTTTTATTAGCTTGGCTATATTTTAAATGGATCTAGTATTGTTTACATATTATAACTGTGTCTTTCATTGTTTTCTGCCCTATTTAATTTGTCCTCCTCTTCAGGTTTTTGTTTATGACTTCTGAAAGCTAGTTTTTAACACGGGTGGGTTTCCGTGCTTGCTTGCTGTTGGCTCTTTGTAGAGCTGTTCTGTTCTTCTCTCTTCTGCTCTACTCTCATCGGTCTCCTTTTCGTATCATCTCAGCACGTGCAAGTGGTGCACTGAACTATGCAGCAAAAGTTTGTCATCTTTGTTTCACCTTTTCTTCCCTGGACAGACAAGTGTGCATGGTGGTATTTTGTTTCAGCAGAGTATTTTCATTTTGGTTTTCGTTTGGCTTGGAGAGTGGATTTGCTTTTGCTTTGTCAGTGCAAAGAAGTCAATTCAGCATCCACAGTCGAGAAGGAGTTGTGGTTGTCAGGTTTCGGCTGGTGCTCTAGGCAGGGAAGTGCGGTTGTGCAGCTGCCTTGTGCCAGAGGAGTGGAGCGCTCGGATGGCAGGTGGGCAGAAAGCAAATAGACGGGGCTGGGGGCGAGTGAGAAGCTGAAGGAACAGAAAGAATGGAGTTGAGCCGAAATGTAGGTGTCACAGCACATCACCACTTCCCTGCACCAAAGCCCGTCAAGAGCAGTTTGTAAGCATCGCAGCAGAGGGGGTTTTGAAGGAGGAAGATAACAACCATATTATTACCTCTGGCAGGTGGCTTGATTCGTATGAAATGATCTGAATCACAAAATCTGCTTTCCGTCATCTGTGACTGCAAAACCTTGATGGGATATGAAGTATCAAAGAAAAGCAGCAGTTTGAAGTTCAGTAGTTGCTGCAGTACAGTTAGTTAGTTACTAACACTGTGAAGTGAAAAGAAAGGGGGAACAGGGCAAACATGCCCACTCATCTGACATCTGGCCTGATGACATTATCAGCTGACAGCAAGAGTTCACAGTTTGCTTATGTTTGCTCTTTTCTTATATATCAGTACTAGACTCTAATTGAAAATCCCCAATAAAATAACATTTTGGATAGAAATTGCAGGACTTTGAAGCTCGGAAATGCTTTTTAACTCTAGAGCCCCATTCAAATCAAGCTCAGAGCAGCAGTGGCCATAGTTCTTATATGAAAGTTGTATAGTGGGAAGGGGGGAATTACTGAAAGCTTTGAGAAAGGCATGAGTTAATAGTAAGATCTCATATTCCTGGGGTCAAGAAGGATAATCACCATAGACTCAGTCTTTTGATGTTTCAGTTTTTGGACCAGGCCTTCTTTAAATGTCAAATTTGTGTGTGTCATTTCTCTTACAGTCGTTGTTATGGTGAAACATACTTAGAGAGTCAAGGTCAGTTATGGCCAAGAACTGTCCATATGAATGATGAAGAGACAGATCTTGTCTAATTGTCTTTGTGCCCAATGGGATCTGACAGGTGACAGAAGACGATGGAATGAGGTCAGGCAGAGGAACAGCAGAGAAGGAGCAACAGAAAAGCACATGCATTAATCGTACCAGTATCAACCAGGGGTGATACTGTAGACTCCATCCCAGCAAAAATCAGGCTGTAAGAGAGATGAAAAGGAGATAAAATGGCAGTCTTTCAATCAATAATGGGCATTTTTTCTGTCTGTGGGAGAAAGCATGGAGGTAGTTGATGAAGCAGTGAATAGAGAGATGACTAGGAGTCGTTGGCATGTGTGTATGAAGGAGAACCTGGGAAGTGGGGCAGACAGAAAAGCAGAATCACAGAAATGTTATATAAAGAAACCTGCTGGAGAGATGGCTAAATAATAAATGGCATTAGCCTATGTCAGTTTTGCCCATAGTGCCAGGGACAACGAGGGAAAAGGGAAAAGGGAGAAGGCCAACTTTATTGGAAAGGAGATGATGAAAAAACCTGAATTTAGGTGTCCACATTGGCAAAAAAGAGATGATGTGTTTAATAGATAACAAGACGGACACGAAAACAGAACAATGTTTTATGCATTTCTAAGATATTAGATTCAGTATTTATAGATTCAGTATTTATTAGATCAGCATTTATATTGCCAGTGATATAGCTGAACATATGGAGGAAATGTTCATCTAAGAAAAGCACACTTGAAAAATGTTTCAGCTCTGTAACCCAAAACTTGCTTGTTGTAGAGTTACCATCACATTAACAGAATCTTTCACACAGTCTCTTACTTATTTAAAGCGCTGACTGTCAGTACCAATGATATTTTGCGGGCTGTGCATCCACAGGGTGACTGGAGGTACTTTGTGCTGCTTAGGGAGAGGGCACTGGAGGACAGAGGGCAGAAAAAATACTACTTCTCAGTTCTTGCAGTTTCTGGATTTTACTTTGGGTAAATAAGGATGAAATTATCCCTCTAGGGAATGCCCAGCACTCTTCAAACCTCAGAACAGCCTGAGCAAATCCCCTGGGCCCTTTTAGATTTCAGTATTAACAATTTATCATGATGGTAAAGGCAACATGCAGCTTTACATAGATTTGCATATCTTATTTATTATCTAACCATACACTATGTAATCAGCAAAAATAGCATGGAATGCTTATGCCTGTGCTAAGAAAAATTCCTTTAACAGCTTTCTGCTAAGTATGCAGGTTGGAAGTTTCCCATTTTATTTCTGAAGCAGCACGTACCTGAGCGAACTCAATTTGGTATACCTTAGGGAGAGATCCATCTTCAGGAACTTCAGGCATCTGTAGTGTAAATGTGTACATCCTTGCTAGCTGTCTGTATTCCCTTTATGCTTAATGGAGAGAAACAGGCATTTCCAGGATGTGATTTATCTGATCCCAAGGGATAAATACACTAAAATAGTTAAATGAACCGTGCCGCAAAATGACACTGTTTTCGGTGGCGGTAGATGCCTGCATTGTACAAGACTATAGTTAGCTGAAATAAATCCAACCTGAAGACTCGTATTTGGAGTTGTGCTGTCTCTATAGGAATGGTAGCCAATCTGTTTCCTGACAGGGTGTTTATGCTGTTCTCATATTGCAGCCCTTTGGTCTCATATTGTTAAAACAGATTGGGATCAGTGCATTCCCTGAAAGGCAAATATTTCAGGAGTTCTTGTAGGCTTCTGTGGATTCGTTGTGATGAGATATATACAGGATCAGGATCAGATGCATAGAGGTGATATTTGCGCATGTATGTGACCTACGGTTTGTATGATTTAAATGCTTGCTCTCTTCCAACAGGTATAAATCAAATGAGGATTATGTCTATGTCAGAGGTCGTGGCCGAGGAAAGTACATTTGTGAAGAATGTGGAATTCGCTGCAAAAAGCCAAGCATGCTCAAAAAACATATCCGCACTCATACTGATGTCCGGCCTTATGTATGCAAGTTGTGCAATTTTGCCTTCAAAACTAAAGGTACTTGACCCTTTTTGCTGAACTCTTGCCACTTCCAAACAAATCTTGAGCTATTTTGCCATCTGGAATCCAAGCACCCTTTGCAATCAAGGAGAGAATTTTCTTCAGAATAAAATGATTGTGTTTATATATACAGGGCTTCATGGAAGAGGTTTTTCTCTTCTGTTTAATTGATCCAGGGATTTTATGAGACTCCGAGACTCCTTGAATAGCTTCATTAAGAGCTATAGGCTCTTGGCTGGTCCATCTGTCTGCAGAGAAAATGTAGTAGCATAAGAACCGCCCTTGCAAATAATACTTTCTGCCAAAATTGTTACATGGTGCAAATTTTAATTGCAGCAACGCTTAAATGCTACCAGGAGAGTACACTTGTTATGACATAATGTAGAAGCAGAGCATCAGCTGCTGAGGAAAACATGCCTTCACGGGTTTTACAGTGGGTCAGTTTCAAGTTTATAAATAATGTATGTCTCCCAGATGGGCCACTCCATCCACTGTGGCATTAATTATGAATAGAGATCTGATAGCTTGTGTTCACATGTATTTATCAGCACAGAAAAAAGCTTCCATTTGTCACCCTGAGGCCACAGATAATGATATTCTTTGGAATTCGGATTTGTGTTGCAACTTTCCCCTTAAAAGACAAAAATCCTTTTCCTTGGTAGCATTTCTTTGTAGCACAGCCCAAATGAGCCCTACATTCTCAGTTTCTTAGCTTCCCTTTGGCAGACAAGGGAAATGGATTCTGGTCCCAGTGCAGTGAACTTACTTGTAGGGGGAGAGAGGAAGCTGAAGGAAATTTCTCCCAAGATCCCAGTGCAGCTTCGTGGCTGTTTTGAGGATTGAGAATTGTAATAGTTTCCATGACTCCAGCACTCTGCCAAAGATGGGAATAGCTGATGCATGGTAGTAGACCCATCAACCTAATTTAAGATGAGAACTTTCATGGGGGTGTAGAGACAAAGACAAGGAGCTGCTCGTTTGTAGTCCCAATGGACCATCTCGTGAGCTGTTCTTTCTGGATCGTTGTTTACATTTGACTTTGCTGGAGGAATGGGTCTTGAGGAAGGACTTGAAGAAGGATTGTGGTTTTTCAGCTGTGTTGAGAGAGAACATTCTAGGCAGAAGAGATGGCATGGAAAGAAATGTGAAACTGCTTGCTGAGGCTGGCATTTCTGGTGGAGAAGAAGAAGAAACAGGGAGGAGATGGTGTGCTATTGCACAAGAAGGGCACGAGTAGGAAGAGACTAAGTTAGTCTTCAAAGTACAAGAAGTGTTTAACTGGTGAATTACTGCTTATGAGCTGTTGTCAGCCTCATAGCTGTTGTTGCTGTTTTGCTGAGAAGAGTAGTGGACAGACCTTCAGATATACTTAGATTTTCAGTGTACGCTACACCCTCAGCATTTAGTCATCCAGAGGAATCAGCGGCCAAGTTAGACTTTTCATGCAGTGCACAGGCACAATAGGAAAATCCGTACCAAGAGGGAGTTACTCGAACTAGCTGGGACTGGAAGTCAGAGGAGAGGAGCCTGGCTTGTGGGCTTCTGAGCACACCTCCACTATCCAACAGAGTGGTACAGTGTTGCTGCTCCCAGGTTGCATGGGCCACACACACCATCTGGAGATTGGCTGAGGTCCCAAAAGCAGCATAGGTACATTCACAGAGTGCTTTCCTTGAGCTAAGAAGCCGTGTGTCTTGGTAGCGGGTTGGGTTTGCTTGTGCCATGCTTTCCTTGTTGGATGTTGCAAATGTGACCAAAGTGGCTAATGGATTAGAGTGATAGCCTTGTTTCTCCAGCTTGTACTTTGTGCTCAAGAGTTTTTGCTATGAAATGTGTCTTGGGGCCAGTCTCAACCCAGTTTTCTTATCTGTGAAAAAACAGACCAAGACAGGCAGTCCAGAAAGTCAATAGTCTAGTTAGTGTTAGATTGCTCCCTCAGGGGAATGGGAGACCTGATTTCAAATCCCTGCTGTGTCTGGTTCAGATCTGTACTCCAAAGCAGGGAGCTGAACCTGGATTTCCTGCATCCCAGGTGAATGCTCTAAGTACAGCTCCTCTCAGTTTGGAGATTGCAGCTGGACGGTAAACTTACATATAGAAGTCTTCCATAAATGTCTTTTGTGGGGTATTTTTGCTTCAAAATGCTCTGAACAGACTGATCATTTAGAGCCTACATGTGAAGTAAATGGGAGAGCCCTTAGCTTGAAAGTACTGCTGTGACACTAGGACCGTGAGCCCTGAATGGCTGGTAAGTGTTGGACTGACTGACTTTGATGTCCAGGCAGTCTGTGCATGTCATGAACACTGAGCCCAGGGATAGATAACATCCAAAAGCGACTTTTTTAGCTTGCTGGGGTGCCTAAATGTCATGTGGAAAATTGGAGAGATGCCTGTATACCTCTCAGGCCCTGAGTTTATTTGAATTTTATTTTTTTTTTTAAGATATAAAAACCCACTCTCATTAAAACCAGCTCTGAGGGCAATGGGCTGGATGAGTCAGCCCTGTCTATTGTTTTGGGTTTTTTTTTAAACTAAAAACCCCCATCTGCAGGGTAACGGAGTTAAGATACACCTAATCCTGACTTGGAGAGTGATCTTTGCTGTTGTCCATTAATTAGATTAATCTCTGATCCATAGGAAATCTGACAAAACATATGAAGTCCAAAGCACACATGAAAAAATGCCTGGAGCTTGGAGTATCAATGACATCTGTAGATGATGCTGAAACTGAAGAAACAGGTATGTCAGAATGTTTTAATTTAGTCAGAATGGCCTCTGGAGTATGCAAATGACTCATTGCACTTTAGCACAGTGGCTAGCATGGGAAAATATATTAAGAGCATTTGGGGCATTTTGCAATTAAGAGGCATCTTTTTAATAAACAGGAAATATAAAAAATAAATCCAATCCATTTGCCTGAGTACATTTTTTATTAAGATACATGAAGAGGAGCTAGAAATTAAAGTACGACCTGTTGTCATCTGTCTCATACAAAGTTCTCAAGCTTTTCAATTGAGAAATGAGAGATGGCAACATTTAGTGAAGTTGCAAGCTGGGGTAGGGTGAATTTACTTTTTATACTTCCTTTCAAGTATAGAGTTTTAAGGTACTACTATAAAAAATTACGGTTTGAGGCTGTGAGGAATGGCTTTATGCAGCCGTCCCAGATGAAGAGCAGTGGCAACCCAGCGACGGCAGTGGCGTGCTGGGTGGGGATGAATGAGGCGGGAGGCGTACGAGGCAGGGGGTGTGCTCACCGTTGTGACTTGCTGTGGCTGTTTCAGAAAACATGGAGGACATGCAGCAGGAGGCAGAGAAGAGTAGCAGCCTGGCAGGCCTGTCTGCAGAGCACCAGTTTTCTGACGCGGAGGAGTCAGATGGCGAGGATGGCGATGACAATGATGATGACGATGAAGATGAGGATGATTTTGATGATACTCAGGGAGACTCGACACCAAAAACCAGATCGAGAAGCACCAGCCCGCAGCCCCCCCGGTTCTCCTCCCTGTCAGTGAATTCGGCTGGGGTGTCGCAGGGGGTTTCCCCTGAGGGCTCTCTTTCCGTGGGACACTCCTCCCTCATCAGTTACTTGGTCACCTTACCTAGCATTCAGGTTACTCAGCTTATAACACCAAGCGACTCCTGTGAAGACTCACAGATGACAGAATATCAGAGGTTTTTCCAGAGTAAGAGTACCGATTCAGAGCCTGATAAAGACAGGTTGGACATACCTAGCTGCATGGATGAGGATTACGTGCTTTCGTTAGACCCTAGTTCGTCTCCAAGGGACCTCTCACCTTCCAGTCAACAGTCGTCACCCGGCTACGATTCTTCACCCTATAGAGATAACTCACCAAAGAGGTATTTAATGCCAAAAGGGGATTTGTCACCCAGAAGGCATCTGTCACCCCGAAGAGATATTTCACCCATGAGGCACCTTTCCCCACGGAAGGAGGCTGTGCTGAGGAGAGAGTTATCACCAAGACGGGACATGTCACCAAGACGTCACCTATCGCCAAGGAGACCAATGTCACCAGGGAAAGATGCGTCTGTTCGAAGAGATTTGTCTCCTAGGCGAGAGAGGAGATATATGGCCTCCGTTAGAGCAACGTCTCCCCGGAGGGGTCTATACCATAATCCAGCATTGTCTATGGGTCAATATTTACAGTCTGAATCTATACCAGTGGGGCATTCAGTAAGTATGAAAGAATATTTTCACTCCTATTGTCAAAAGCAGTGCTCTTACCTAATCTGTGCATAGTATTTTAAAAGAATTTGCAGCTTTGTAGAAGAAGAAAGCGTAACCTTTGAGCCTTGACGGGAAGTCCTGCAACAAACGCAAGAAATTTGGAATAGACAGGGACCAAGTTGGGATGTTGATTCAGTTAGATGCAACAGAGTCAGCCTAAGGGTCAAATCTTAACTTGGTTCAAGCCTGAGTAGCTCCATTAACTTCAATGAAATTAGGCTGGCTTACATTAACCGCCCCCGTCTTTATTATATTTATTTTATATAATGTGTGTATGTGCATATACACACATATATGTAAAATATTATTTTAAAACGGCTCAGGAAGCTTAGATGGTATGTGAGGCTTGTTTCTGCACTGTAAAACCTTTTACCTGTCAGCTGGGACCGAGACCAGATCAGGGCTTAAGGCAGTACGGTGCCCATCACCGAAGTATTTTTTAATGGAATAAAAGCGCTAAAATAAATGGAAGCTCTTGGAAAAGCAGGGTGGCCATCGAATTCAGGATCTGTGGCTGGAGTTTAAAGGATATTATCATGTGACAAGAGCAGGCAGACATGGCTGTTTCAGCAGGGACGCAGCCGTCTGGGTGGAAATGGAAATATGCAAAACTCGCACAGCTGCTGTCTGTGTCGTTGCCTTTCGGTAGATCAGCTCCCAGAAACTGCCGATTTGGCACTTCTGACAGGCCCTCGCATTCACAAAGCACTCTCTCCACAAATAAATTCGGTCTTGAGAGTTCAGGAATGGCCTTACTGTGTATATATCTATTTATTTAGCACGCTTCTGTTGCCACATTGCGATGCTGCTGCCGCCTGCTCGCTGCCTACCTCATCAGCCCTGGCGCCCGCCGCCTCAGGGCTCCCGCCTCCCTGCCCTCCTCCCCGGCAGGGCTCTCCTCCCCGCTTCCTCCTCGCCACTCTTCTCTGCTCTTTGTGTAGTGCTTTGTGGTGCTTCCCTGTAGAGGAGAGGAATTGAACCCTGAGCTTGCAAAATCAGCATTTCCAGAGCACTGGGGTGAATGTCTCTGGGGAGCCAGGCTGACGCCCGCCGCCTCAGGGCTCCCGCCTCCCTGCCCTCCTCCCCGGCAGGGCTCTCCTCCCCGCTTCCTCCTCGCCACTCTTCTCTGCTCTTTGTGTAGTGCTTTGTGGTGCTTCCCTGTAGAGGAGAGGAATTGAACCCTGAGCTTGCAAAATCAGCATTTCCAGAGCACTGGGGTGAATGTCTCTGGGGAGCCAGGCTGACGTGCTGCCTGCGCCTGGGACTGGAGCGAGGGATGCAACTGGGCAAAGGTGGCTGGAGCCAGGATGGACTGGACTGAGCCAAGATGCCTCCAGCCTGGCAGATCCAAAAGCGGCTTCCCAGTTTTTTGGCAGAATAAGGGAAAGCTGCAATGTGAGCGGCCATGTCTGTAGGAGGGAGCAGCGCAGGTGCTTCTCCCTCGTCTTAGACTTGGCCCTGTGGCCTGGTAAATTGTTGGGGAGAGCAGCGGAGAGGGGTGGGTGATGAAGCGGTCCTTGAGGAAGGGCATGTTGAAACCCTGCTGCGCTCTCATAGGGGTGATCGCTGTGTAGCTGAGAGAGGATACAAATCCAGCCAGCAGTCCTACTGACAAAGTAAAGAAGAACAAAAAGAGGATAAATAGCCACCAGTTTAACAGTCATGATATTTTAGTGTCAAGTAGAAGGGATGTTACGAGACACTACAACTGAGACTGTGCAGGGAGCCCAAGTCTCTAATGTCCAGCATGAGATGCTTCTACTGGCATCCTGCAGTAGAGATTTTGGATGTGTGATGATGCTGGCAAAAGGGTATGTAACAGTCACCCTTGGCCATCTGACAGTTCTTGCTGTAATGTTTGTCTTGTGTGTTATGCACACCTTCCAGCGCGGCGTTTAGCACATTGTAAGGACTCTTTTAGCACCCTTAGCTCCTTCTTTTGGAAAGTCCATCGTGCCAGATGGGCTTTTAACACTTACCTTATTTTTGAGGTAGAATCAGGCATGTGGCAGTGAAAAACCTAATGTAAAAGATGATTTGTCCTACAGAAAGCATCAGTAACTCGGTGGCATGTTGAGTGTTTTGAGAGAGACGCCCAGACCTCAGTAACAGCCAGTGGAACCTGAATACAGGCATCACTGGAAGCAGAGCCCAGGCAAATTTAAATGAGGTAGTGACAAGTGAGGATGATAGCCCATCTCAACAAATGACTGCAAGGAAGGAAAGATGGATTTCTCGCCTCTTGATGCTTTTTTGGAAGACATACTTTAGTCAAACAATAGTTGAATTTAGGTGAAACACAAGTTATTGTACTCAGTGTGTGGGAAGACAAATAACACCTGAGCTTGCTATAAATGAAAGCTGTCAGAGAAGAAAAAGGAATAAAGGCTGTTTTTCACTTTCAGAGAAGTGAAATCCAGCAAATCAGAACATGATTAGCAACTGCCTCAGTGATGCAGATGCCAGTTTACAATCCTGCTTCCTCTTTCAGAGCTGCATTGGGTTCCCAGTCCTTGCAGGAGTAAGAGTGGTTTTGTGCTTCTGATGCCTGCAGTTCCCAGAAGACACCAGTTTTCTTTCTTCTCCACTGAAATTGATGTATTTGCTCTGGTGTCTTTGGCCAGTGCTGGTCTAGTTCCCCTTCACGTTGCTTCCCCTTGAATGTTCATGCACTTTGGTGGTCTTGTGCAAAGAGCTTGTTAAGTGCTCAGTACTGAAAGCACCACGTAGAAAGCAATTTACATTATTTCTTTAGGAAGTGGAAGAGAGCATAGGGAAAGTAACTATTTTTGTAGATTGTACAAAAGTATAGAAAAGTAGACTTTTTTTTTTTTTTTTCTTCTGGCAGCTCATAACAGGATACACTCTTGCAACAGGATACTCTCTCCAAAGTAGTCTAAGGCTCTGGTTGATGTTAGCGCACATTTGGCTTTGGCAAGTTAAATGTCCGTCTTTAAATTTAAAGGCAGATCCCCATTGCTCTCTGAATGCACTCAGGATCTTCTCTTCTGTCAATGTCAGAGGTTTCTGTGCTTTCCGAGGCAGCTGGTGCCATTATTGAAGGGCTCCAATTCTTCTCCTCAGTCATTTTATGCCAGTCCTGAGAGAAAGAGGAGATAGGGCAAGGCTGCTTTTGTGCACCCTGAGTGCATCTCTTTTAGCATTTTGGTTTGGATCAGGCATATGTCTCTCTTGTCACATTTATTGTGCTTCGACTCACATTGCAGAGCAGTCTTGGAGTAAGTAACCTGGGTTGTTTTCAGGTGAAATTAAGCCAGAAAAGGTGCACCAGGAGTGCAGCAGGTGCACTTAACTGTGAGTGGGCATTCAAGCAAGTGAGAAGAGACCACACAGGGTTAGTCCCAAGCAACCTTCCCCTCCAACCCCACAAGACTTATACTGTGAACATGAGATCCAGCACCAACAGTTTTACTTTGGTCCTGCTTGTCCCCACTCCCTGCGCACCCTGTTACTTCCTGGTGTGGATGGGAGCTTTTGCCTCTTCTTCCAGTCCCAGGGCTAGGCACAATGAGACTGGGAATATCTGTTGATGTGAGTGGTACAGACTTGTCCCCAGCAAGTGTTTTATCTTCTAGGAGGCTGTGGATTTTGCTTGTGTTAGTGTTTTGTTGCACCTCTCGTTCATTTTGAAGTGAAGCCTGTCTCAATGTATTCAGAAGGGCTGAAGGGAGTTAGGCACCTTGATATCCACTTGAAAGTCGATAGGATTTAAGGTCCCTTGATCATCCCAGACATACGGATATTAAATCCCTTCCCAAGCACTCAGTACTTTATCATTGTGAGTGAAATGCATTCCTGTACAGCGAGCCAGCATAAAACTTCTAATGTCCAGGTAACCTGTAAAGAGGCCCACTGGTGTATGTGGGCTGCTGCGGTCCCTTCTCAGTAGGACCGCAAATTGAGCTGATCCTGAAACTGCCACACAGATTTATAGTCACTACTGAGCATCATGTCTTGTAGAAAGCACATCGGTAATGTGCTCTGTTATTGAATTTCACAACAGAGTTCAACATTTTCTGGTTTTTGACTTTTAAAAGGCCTCAAGTACATTATGATATGGTAATGAAAGAGGTTGTTTTCCACCTGCCATCTTTTTGCAAGGTGTGGCCTGAGGCTGCCAGGGGGATGTCTGTGAAGGGTGCTTGACTTTGAAATGCTATCTTCCTCTTAAACCCCCGTAGCCTGTTTTGGGTGATGTACCAGATACAGGCTAAGCCCTGTCTCATCCCTGAGGCATTCTGGGGGACCTGTGAAGCTGGATGTGGCTTTGCTCAGGGGTGTGATGTGGCAGTCTAGCTTTATGACCAGGTCAGAGAGTTCAGCAAAAAGCTTCTACAGAATCTTGTTGCTTGGGAAATGATATGTCACCTGCAGTTGGAGGGAAATATGCTGAACTGCAACAAATGAGAATTAATAGGAAACGAACTGGATACACATCACCTGCCAAAGAGAGGAGCTCTCCTCACTGCGGTGGCAGCAACCCCTTCTGACTGCACCACAAAAAAGATACCGTGACTTTCTGCACTGTGCTCAGTGATGGAATCTAATACTCGCCCTGTCAATAGAATGAAGTCTTTGGATTTTCAGGATGTTTGTTAAAAGAAGACAGCTTCTCTAATATTCAGTCTTTCCCCATGTATATGTATATGTGTGTCTGCTTGTGGGTATGAAAATGCTAGGTATTGGTAAGGGAAATAAAAATGGGAAGAGGTATGCACAGTTACTAATGCCTGTAACCATTTCTGTTGGCTGTTTCCAAACTTATCTGCCAGAGCTAGAGAAAGATAATCTGATCTGTGCGCAGCCAGGCTTGGAAGGCATCCAGTGGACATGCACGCACTGTCACTGTCTATGTAAAAATTAGGCAGATGAGACGTATATTGGATGATACTGCAGATCCTGAAGCGTGTAGCAGTTTCTATCCTGTTAGCCACCTCTATCTGACAAGGACAGATACTCCCTTTTGAAACTGTGACAGGGTACAACATGAAGCCAGTTGTCTTTCTCAGTTAGAGATTTGTGTGTGACTAGGTTTGTTCTTCAACGGGTTTTACTCCTTTTTTTGGTTGCTTTTGGTCAATTTCCCTTAGCCCAAGTTCACATCAGATGCAATCGTGATAAATGTCATGGCTTAGGAAACAGGCAAGAGGACAGTATGACTGAGAAACGGGTTGACAGACCAAAGATGGGGAAAAAAATGGGGGCAAGCAGCTGTGCAGAGGTGAGATTAGCAATAGGAAGGACTGAGAAGGTAGGTGAACTATGTCTGGTGGCTTGGCAACTGCAGTTTATTCTATAAATTTTTCCCCATTCAGCGGTATAGCATGCTGTCACTGTGCTTTCTTGTGACAGTTTCTCTTTTATGAGACTCAAGTGTCTCGCTTTCTGAATAGGAAAATTCCCAACATAGATTAGTCTCTGAATAATAACATCTCTTAAGTTTGAGTCTGATGATTATGGGTCACCCTTCCTGTCTCGATGTTGATTTATATCAAACGAGACAAAGCATCCAAGCACAGTGAGATTTAGCCCTTGGGTAGCACAGAAACTGAATCTTTAATCGCCCCCTAAACCAGTTCCCTGGGATGGGATCAAGAGGTTGCTGAACGCCTTGAGAGCCAGGATTTCCCAGCAGTGAAGTGCTGCCACTTTAATGCATTGGCATTTAGCAGCACAGTCCTTGGGCTGCCACGCCAAGGCTGCGGTAGCAGTGTTGCTCTGGGGCAACTGGTAGGTGTTTGGTCAATTTGCAGAGCAGAGATGAGCGTTTCCGTTCATTTAATTTCCTGTGGGAGTCCCTGAGAGTTGTGTGGCCAAATCCCACACACAATTACGAAAATGTCATCCTGCACTTCTGTCATTGTTATTCCTCTGGTCAGCAATAAATGATACTTAATCATCAGATGGAAAACAAATTTTAAAAGTTAAGAATGAAAAAAAAAAAAGAGAAACCCAAAAGCCCAGGGCATATTTAATACCAAGTGGAGCTAGAGCTATTCATTCTTCCAAGGCAGGAGCTAATGGGAAGGCACTGAAAATGTCAATATTGCGAGATTGGTTTTTATTAGCCATTACAAAATCCCTCATTCTTCTCAATCCCATTATGAGTGGGTGAGTCTCCCTGCGACAGAAACATCACTTTCGCTCACAGCTAGTGCCTGTGCTTTTGTTACTATTTATTGTTTACACCACAGATAGGCCAGACTGGTGCTCCATTGTCTCAATGACTATAAAAATTTGGGTCTTCATTGCACAGAGGCACTTGAACTTCCATGGAAATACCCATCCCCTTTCATCACGGACTGGGTAAAGCTCACGGTGGAGGGTAGGAGGAACAAGTGCCTCCTCTGGGGCTCCAGAGCGGGATCTTTCATCAGGCAGAAACTACATACAAGCAGTCAGATTTTTTCCCATACTGCCAAGCAGTGGTGGTGACAGGGAGCGTTCGGATGTGTGTTTCTCTGCAACGAAGTCTTGATACCCAGTGCAGACTGCCAATACCAGCACTGTTTGCGCAGTTTGCCAAAAGAGACGGTAAGATGGATCTCCTGGCCAAATTTCTCCTGGGGAATGAAACTCTACCTACCCCAAATTCTCTGTGCAGTTTCAGTTGAATATAATACTCTTCACTTCCTGACCTAAATTGCTGCATTGTGTTGCTGAACACTCTTAACTAGCTGCTGCCTTTCACCTCTGAGGCAGGAGCCCTGTAGGGCTGAGCTAAGCAAAACCTCCTCTGTTGTTTGGATAAGCAATTAGTGGAGTTTTCCAAATGCTTTGGGATCCATCTGGATGAAAGGTGCTGCGTGAATGGGAGGTTGTGTTAGACAGGAAAGCAGATAGGTGGTTTGGCAGCCGGACAAGAATTTTGCTAGTAGCAGCGCTGACATTTCTTTTGTTTTTTTTTTTTTCTGGTTACAGAGAAGGGGCTTGTCTCAGGGGCCTTACTTCAATGTATATGGAGAAAAAGGAGGTATGGAGCACCGTGGGTCTAGCCCGTTCCCCGAAGGTCCGAGCGACTACGTCTTCAGTCATCTTCCACTACACTCCCAGCAGCAGATCCGAGCACCCATCCCCATGATGCCTATCGGGGGTATCCAGATGGTCCATTCAGTACCGGTGGCCCTTTCAGGTTTACATCCTCCGTCCACTCTGGCCCTGCAGCGGGAGGGCTCTGAGGAGAAGCAAAGAGGAACGGCGGAAATCCTTACAAAAGAATCATATAGTATTTCTAAGCACCACGAGAAACGTACCTCTCCGCACAGCTTGCACCCCACCGCTCCCTCCAGCGCGCCCTCCTCTCCGTTACTGTTGCTGGCGCAGAGCACGTCGGAGGACAGTGTCGTAGCTACCGAAAGGGAGCAGGAGGAGAACATACAGACTTGTACAAAAGCCATAGCCTCTCTGCGAATCGCCACAGAAGAAGCCGTTCTGCACGGGGCGGAGCCGCTGCAGAGGCCTTCTGAGCCTCACCAGAAACCCTTAGAAAGTGCACATTTTAGCATTAAACACTTTAGTGGATCTGAGGCGGGCCAGACCTGTGCCTCAGCCACCCATCCTGACTTGCACGGTGGTGAACAGGACAGTTTTGGTACATCACAGACTGCGTTAGCCCATCCCACCTTTTACAGCAAGAGCTTTGTGGACGTCCGGCAGTTGGGCTTTCACAGCAGGAGCGACCCCCCATCAAGCACACAGGAAAGAAAAGATCCGTCATCTGAGAAGAGCAAGCCACATTGATCTGAGATGCATGGAGACTTTCACCCATACATTTACCCCACTTTTTTTTTTTTTTTTTTTCTAGAGATAGAAGTATTCAACTTTACAGCATGCCTGTTCTAAGTTACAGTAGTTTGCTATTATATATACTTTTGTTATATCAAAAGAATTAGATAAAACAACAAGTCATCATGAGCCTGACCAAAACTAAATTTGAAATTCTTATTGGGTCTGGTACTTTTAAATTGTACAGATGTTTGTGCCTTTTCTTTACTTTGCTTATATTCTTATAAGCATTTTTTTAGCAGTAATTTGTACATATTTTAGAATTTGTGTATCTGCTTTGTAATAAATGTAATTTCTTTCCTTTTTTGGACACTTGGATCTAAATGATGTAAAGCAAAACAGCATCAATATATGTGAGGTTGCACTAAAACATATTTTTATATGATTAAAACTGAACAGCTTTTATGTACAGCTCTGATTCTGTAATACTAATATTTATTTACTTTGTTTCATAAATTGTAAATTTTTTTCTTAATGTTGTGGATTGCTTTTCTATGTGAAGCATGGGATTTACTGTTGCGTAATTAGAACAAAATGTATATTGTAAAACAAGATATTTAAACTAGAGTATCTTATCTTATTCTGCACTTATACATTAGTTAAAAAAAAAAAACAAAAAAAGATAAAGGATGTATCAGTCAGTTCTTAACTCTTGTAATTTTTTTTTTGTCTCTTGTTTGCCGGATTGACTATAACTTAAGTGCTGATTGTGATTTTAAACTGATAGTACCGTAAAGCATTAAAGTAAAACAATGTGCTATTGTGAGTTTTTTCAAAGCTTTATAAAACAGTTATAAATATATTAAAAGTATTTGGTCTTATGTGAACATGTTGATCTATATACTCCTTTAAAAAGCTATGGGACAACATTCCACCCCATGTAGCTGTGTGTAGGTGCATCCCTGGTGCCGTCTGTGTAACTCGGCGGGACAGGCGAGGTTCGCTGTGCCGGGGCACCGCCGGCTGCGGGGGCAGAGCCCG